>ML110833.1:0-68389 GCA_003697995.1 Taxidea taxus jeffersonii
AAAAAAAACTATGAATGAACATAGAAAAATATGGAAAACTACTTATGCTTTTTCCCTATTAGTAAGTTTCTATTTAACATGACACCAAAGGCACTTACACATAATATAAACTGACATTTAAGTACTTACACATCGCTTTGTTTTTACTTCAACATAAAATGTATAATAAAAAGAGTGAATAATAAAAGGTATATACCAGTAAACGTACTTGCATCATCCCTTTCTATTCTGGTGCCATCACTAGTTGACACACAAGTAAAGTGCAGGGGTTCAACTTCTAGAAGTCCAGTGAGAGATGTGAAACTACCTTCAGCAGCTGTGCAACTACTGACCTTTCCATTTCCTGTTAAAGAGACAAGTTTTATGCTATGTAAGTTAATTTTTAAAAGGCAACAGTCATATGGAAAATTATAGCTGCTACTTCAATTTCAATTAGAGCAGCTATATAAACACACAACCCTATGCACTACTTCCACAATGGACATGGGATTAAGAAAACTCACAAACAAAAGACACTTGTCTCCATGCTGCAAAAGCAGAGTTGCATAAAAGCAACTTACTGGCCATTAATATGAAACAGTAACAAGTGATTCAGATTTTAAATGAGGAAAAAATAATGAACCACTACTAATATTAGCTATTTTTTAAATAGAGTATTTTTTTTAAGATTTTATTTATTTATTTGACAGAGAGAGACGACGAGAGAGGGAACACAAGCAGGGGGAGTGGGAGAGGGAAAAGCAGGCTTCTGGCTGAGCAGGGAGCCCGATGTGGGGCTTGATCACAGGACCCTGGGATCGTGACCTGAGCTGAAGGCAGATGCTTAACAACTGAGCCACCCAGGTGCCCCACTAATATTAGCTATTACACAATCTGTTAAGAATGCATAAAATCAGAATACATTCTTTCACATCACCTGTATAAATAGGACCCTAAGTAAAACTAAAGGAACATTCTAAAATATTATCAAGATTTCTCTATAAATATACCTTTGTATTTTACATATATTATCAATTTTAGAATGAGGCCTACTACTTTATAATCATAAAATACATTGACTTTTGAATAATGCTGAGGTTGAGGTGCCAACCCAGTGCATAGTTAAAACTCCACATGTAACTTTTGATTAACTACTTCATCCTACTGTCAACCAGAAGCCTTACAGATAACATAGTAATATTATACTATAATATTCCTGTTATATGTGTTATGTACTGTATTCTTACAACAAAGTAAGCTAGAGAAAAGAAAAAGTTAATAAGAACATCATAAGGAAGTGAAAATACATTTACAGTACTCTATTTATGGAAAAGAATTCCACATATAAGTGGACCTGCATAGTTCAAATCCATGTTGTTGAAGGGTCAGCTGCAGTTTAAGTTAGCACATGTAGTTGAAAAAAAAATTAAAATAATTCACATGATCAGAAGTATGTGAACAATAAAACCACAGCAAGACAATAAGACAGAAGAACACAAAAGAATTAAAAGTGTTATGTAGTATGGGGAGAGGGGTTATTTTCAGTACTGTCCAAATTTTCTGGAATTAGCACTGCTTTAAGCATAATTCTTTAACAGATAAAATTAAATAGCAACCAAAGATGGAATGGGGAGATACAAAAGCTATCAACATCTGTAGGACTAAATTAAATGCTAGACTAAATTGTCATAACCCTGTTCTCCAACATTTCATTGGTGCACAACATAGGACCTGACATGTTAAAAAAAAAAAAAAGTATTTACTAAGCATTTAATACTGGACATGGGAAATACATGAGAAAAGGACAGGCTCCAGTTCTCATTAAACACCTACTCTGTGTTATAGGTTACTAGGCATTAAACAACTAATCATACAACTGAACTTTAAAAAAAAAGTGCTTACCCTACAATCTAGTATTTGCACTACTAAGTCTTTACCCAAAGAATACAAAAATACTAATACAAAGGGATACACACACCCCAATGTCTACAGGAGATTATCTACAACAGTCAAATTATGGAAAGATCCCAAATGTCCATCGACTGATAAATGGATAAAGAAGATATGGTGTGAAAATGGAATATTACTCAGCCATAAAAAGGAATGGGATCCTGCCATCTGCAATGACATGGATGGAGCAAGAGAGTATTATGTTAAGTGAAGTCAGTCAGAGAAAGACAAATACCATGATTTCACTCATGCAGAATTTAAGAAACAAAGCAAATGATCATAGGGGAAAAGAGAAAGGCAAACCTAGAAACAGATTCTAAGAGAACAACGTTACCATATGGGAGATAGGAGGGGGGATTGGTTATTAAATAGGTGCTCGGTATCAAGGAGGGCACTTTCGTGATGAGCACCGGATACTGTATTAAAATGTCAAGTCACTAAATTGTACATTTGAAATGGTATTACGGTGTATGTTAACTAACTGGAATTTAAATAAAAACTAAAAAAAAAAGTGCTATGTTTTACTTAAAAGAAGTTCAAAGGACTAATAAATCCAGGGGAAATTAGTCTAAGTCAAGGAGTAATAAAATACTTTCATGATGAGGTGATGAGATTTATGGGAAGAATGACATTTTTATGTATTCATTCCAGGCAGGGAAACCTGACAAAGGAAACAACATGAGTGAAATCTCTCCAGTACGAAGAAATATGGCACATTAAAGGAACTAAAGGAACAAGGTGGCTGGAGGAGTATCCAAACACACCTCTATGTATCTTTAAAATGATTAAGAACTCTTAAAGAACTTTCATCTATGTTGGTTGTATAGACAGACAGATAGGTAGATATAGATATATGTAAATATATCTATATATTTATTTATATTTACATATATATTTATATATATGTAAATATATATCTATATATTTACATATATCTACAGCAGAAATCTTAGGATGAGAATATTTTAAACATCAACATCAACTCATGTAATAGTAATAAATTCATTAGCTATAAATAGTATACTCTGATGAAAAATAACGGTCTTCAGACAAAAATAATTTTATGAGAGTGGCAATGTTTTATATTTTTGCAAAATTCTTTAAAATCTGGTTATCAAAGAGGATAGTTGTATTGTCTTACCTGTCTCCATATTCAGTGTGTTACAGGATGTTGTTTTGGTAGAGCTTTACAAAAAAATCTGGCCTATCACAGATGCGTAGTTGGAGAAGGAGTATTTTAATAGTCTAACACATTCAAAAACCTTGGCAAGTGGTAATTTTTTTTTGAAGATTATTTGCAAAGTGTCTGAATTTTTTCCTTTTTTTAAGGAGGCTCCACACAGTTTAAGCCACTACAAGGCTTGAACTCACAACACTGAGATCAAGACCAGAGCTGAGACCAAGAGTTGGACGCTTAAGTGACTGAACTATCCAGGCATCCCTGGTCTCTGAAATCTTAACAATGAACTTCTCAATCTCTATAGCATTCATATTAATTGGATTTCCTGTACTTTTAAGGAATCTCTTACCCACTTGGAAAATATTGGTTGACCTCTATATACATATGTTAACATACTCCATTATATATATATCAGAAAATGATATTCAGTAATACCAACATAGGCCATCAGAAAATGATATTCAGTAGTTTCAACACAGGCCGTCAAAAAGTTATATACTAAGAAGTTCTCAAGCTCACTGGATGATACAAGTTTTCTAAAATTCTAATTTTTGCTTAAAAGCTCCTTTAACACTAGCAAGACATACTATCAATTACATGGATACTGATAGGCTTTTTCTATTCATTCGTTAAAAAACACCTACCAAGCAATCAAGTATGAAAAAACTTTTTGCAGATCAGTCATTCTTACAGTAAAAATGGTGTTCCATAAAATAAGTAGTCAGTTCAGCTTGTAACTCAAACTGCCCAAGTGTGTTTCCTTAAAACAACCATGGTACTTCAGTATGCAGCGAAAGTGCTTCATACCTACTTCGCATTTCATTACAGAATATGTTCAAGATGAGTATCGACAGGTTCAAAACTTAATAAAATCAACAAATTTTACTGCTTCATGAGGGACATTTTTAAGTGAAATTGCCATATTTTTCATTCCAAGGGCAGAGTAGTGAACATCACACTTTTGAACAATTAGTATAAATGTCAATGCAGTGAAAAAGGCAAATATTGTTCTATCACGAAGACAGTGGGCCCATGGATTCCCTGAAAGTATCTTAGAGACCCTGAAAGGGTCTACGTACCACACTTTGAGAATCACTGGAACAGAGAGAAGAGACTAACAGAGGCAATGGTATTAGATTAGATGGCAAGGAAAGAGGGCCAGATCATATAACATTTTACATGCTGAAACAGAGACTTTGGACTGCAGAGTAATGGAGACAGGAAAAGTATTTTAAGGAGAGAGGTAAAGTGATCAGGTTAGCATCCAAAAACAATGGCACTCAATGCAATGTAGGGAATGTACGCAAGTGAGGCAAGAGCAATACAGAAAGACCAGTTAGAACACTATTACTATAGTCTAGATTCAAGACGACTAGCTTTCCTGTAATTATGTGATCACGGGAAATAAGAAAATACATTTGAAATATATGATGGTGTAAAAAAAGATAGGATCTGCCAACAGGCTCAATGCAGAGGCTGAGAAAGAGGCATCAAGGATGACCCTCAGATTTCTGATTTGTGCCAGTGATGCCATTAACTGAGAAAAGGGACACCGTGCAAGGATTAATGGTGAGAAGTAAAATGACATTTGGATGGAGACTTATGTCATGATTTTTTTTTTAAAGATTTTATTTATTTATTTGATAGAGATCACAAGTAGGCAGAGAGGCAGAGAGAGAGAGGAGGAAGCAGGCTGTCTGCAGAGCGGAGAGCCCGATGTGGGCTCGATCCCACGACCCTGGGATCATGACCCGAGCCAAAGGCAGCGGCTTTAACCCACTGAGCCACCCAGGAGCCCCTGTCATGATTTTTTTTTTTTAAGATTTTATTTATTTATTTCAGAGAGAGAGAGAGTGAAAGAGAGCATGAGAGGGGGAAAAGTCAGAGGGAGAGGCAGACTCCCCATGGAGCTGGGAGCCCGATGCGGGACTCGATCCCGGGACTCAGGGATCATGACCTGAGCTGAAGGCAGTTGCTTAATCAACTGGGCCACCCAGGCGCCCTATGTCATGATTTTTAAGTCACTTCTTTATTGAGTGTGCTGCTCATGTGTATTTAACTCCTCAGCCTGACTTGAGCTTTATGGTGTTTTCCTTACACTCTCTCCATAATGAATTTCACTCTAAGCTAAGGTATACAGAAGGCATCTATATATCTAGTTCTAACCTCTCCTCTGAGTTTCACTCATAAATTGATGGTCACTTGGACAGAGAGATCAGCATAAAGGAGGCAGAGCCAAAGTCATCAAACAGAGGAGGTAATGCATACCCACAATAAAGTAAGCCATTAAAAAGTAAGTAACAGGGGCGCCTGGGTGGCTCAGTGGGTTAAAGCCGCTGCCTTCGGCTCGGGTCATGATCCCAGGGTCCTGGGATCAAGCCCCGCATCGGGCTCTCTGCTCTGCGGACAGCCTGCTTCCTCCTCTCCCTCTCTGCCTCTCTGCCTACTTGTGACCTCTGTCTATCAAATAAATAAATAAATAAAAATCTTTAAAAAAAAAAAAAAGTAAGTAACAGATCAGTAAGTAGATACTCTGGTCTCTTCCATTAAAAATGTTCACGAACACGTGTAGCAAACAAGTCTAAACTGCTAAACATCCTGCTAACAAACGTAACATAAGGATGGAAAGGTTGTAATTAAGGCACTTTACATTTTATTTATATTTCTGTATTTGATTTTTCTGTTGCTTTTTCACAATTCATAATTTATTTTATTTTATTTATTTATTTGACAGAGGGAGAGATTACAAGTAGGCAGAGAGGTAGGCGGGGGTGGTTGGGGGAAGAAGGCTCTCGGCTGAGCAGAGAGCACGATGCGGGGCTCGAGCCCAGGACCCTGAGACCATGACCTGAACTGAAGGCAGAGGCTTAACCCACTGAGCCACCCAGGTGCCCCCATAATTTACTTTAAAATAAAAGAAACTGAAGGGCCGCCTGGGTGGCTCAGTCATTAAGCGTCTGCTTTCAGCTCAGGTCATGATCCCAGGGTCCTGGGACTGAGCCCTGCATCAGGCTCCCTGCTCTGCTGGAAGCCTGCTTCTCCCTCTCCCTCTGCTTGTGTTCTCTCTCTGTGTCAAATAAATAATAAAGAGAGAAAGAAAGAAAGGGAGAGAGAAAGAAAGAAAAGAAAAGAAAGGAAAGGAAGGAAGGGAGGGAGGGAAACGGAAAGGGAGGGAGGGAGGGAGGGACAAAAGAACTGAAATTAACTCCCCCAACTTACTTATATTTAATGTGATAATTATTTTTTTATGCTTACCCAAAATCCTAACATTGTGGCTTATGGCAACACTTATAGTAAGTTCAGTAAGATGGAAGAAAATAATGGTCATTGTTTTCATTAACAAGACTAGATAAACACCAAATCATAGCACCTGAAAAGGTTATACATTCTATCTTAAAAGCATATTCGTTCAGAAATGTATACAAGAATACATATAACACTGTACAGAGTTTAACCAAGTATGTGAGTAGATACAGAAAATTTTTTCTTTCTCCATCTTTACTTGTTATAATAAATACATATTCATTTTATTTTCTGAAATACGAAATAAAACATTCTTTGATTTGGGGGACATCAAAGGCACACCAGATAAAACGGAAAAGGCTACAATAAATAATCAAATGTTAATGTTTCTTAAGAACATTAAAGCTATACTGACATGCAATGAAACAGACCAAAAAACAAGCAAAAAACAAATTCGCAATCCTTCCAAAAATAACTTCATTATTTCTTTTTTTGAGGGAGAAGCTATGAAATAAAGGCAAACAGCTTCATGACTCACAGATGTTACGGTTAAGTTCTGAAGAACTGTAGTTGTTAAAGACAGAACATAGTAACTACAATCTCTTAAGTCAACGGTACCTTAAACCAAATATATAAAATTCAGAAATTCCTTTAAGAAAAGATGTTACTACCTGAAAGGACATCTGACAAATCAATTTCATCTGACTGGACACCAATGCTGCTGTTGTATACATTTTTACAAGAAGAACCGCTCATCTCCAAATCAAAAAGGACTGGATCAAATGGTGAGCTATATAATCCGTATCTGAAAAATAAAATAATGTCCTAACAATTTTCCTGTCAGCCGTCTAATTAACAAATTACATCTTTACTTAGTTTTGAAAGCAGTTTGACACAGGGCAAAAGGAAACACTAACCAGATTTAAACCACTAAATTCAGTGAATCTCAGTTGTGTTCCCCCAGAAACCTATACTCTAAAAGATGTTGCCCAGAGACTCAACAAATGTGACTCTAATAAACTGGTAGGTAATGAACCAAGACCGCATCTTCAACTGGAGATTGAAGCAAGGGAAAGATAACCAAACACCCTTCCCTCAACTCCACCATTAATTACACAGACTCAGTAGAAAATACGATAGTAGTAGGACTAGTAGTAGTAGAAAATACAGCTCTGAGTAAAATATTTATCAAGATCAAAATTTCTCATCTAAAAATATTACAAAATCACCATGTTAAATAAAAGAATACTTCCAACACTGAAGATCAGGCAAGAACACAAATCTATACCCTTCAGCTATTTATTACATTATGTTAAAGTTTTAGAAAAATCAACCAGCAGACGAAGAATACTGGTCAAGACCAATAAGTGATTTACATAACTCCAACCACAAAATTCAAACAATAGAGAAACAAATTATCTTTCTTTTTGCCTTTTAATTGTTTCTTACCATAGCACATACCCTCCCCAATGTCCACCACCCAACCACCCCATCCCTCCCACCCCTCTCCCTTCCAGCAACCCTCAGTTTGTTTCCTGAGATTAAGAGTCTCTTACGGTTTGTCTCCCTCTCTGGTTTCATCTGACAAACAAATTATCTTAACTGCTTCTTCAATTAGCAAGAAATACCACTTTTAAGTACTTTAACATAATTAGCGATCTGAATAAACATTTTCAGGATCTTCAAAACTGTTAAAAGGAATTATTGCAGAGAAAATAGAGGGAAAGAAAACCTTAGGCTAATGTTTAGAAAAAGGAAATGCATAAATTTATTTTTGCAAGCAAATACATAGAGTTCTGTACAAAGCTGGCATCATAACCTGAAAGGCCCACTGTTAGTCATTACGTATATGAAAATACCTTGTCTGAAGTAAAGCTTCCATTGGTGTCAGTCTGTCCTGTAACTGTTTGGACACAGCAGTAAGCAGAGATGCACAAGCTGTACTGCACCCAGCCAAATCTTCATCTTTAACATAATTTAGTAAGACAAAATACCAATAGACAGAACCTGAAAACAACATAAACAAATAAATGTTTCTTTTCCTCACTGTTCTCTAAGAGAACTTCAGATTACATATTTATCAGTAAGTCCCCTTACAAAACAACATATAAAGAATGGACCAATTCCTTGGAGGACACTAAGAGGACAGTGACAGAGAATTTGAAATATATATTTTTAAGGAGTCAACCTAGTCATTTAGGTTTTCAATAACTTGGTATGACTCTGAGGGACATTTTAGCATAGGGGGAAAAGTACAGAGATGTCAGGTCTTCCAAGCCATCCTTCCTGAAATACTGTTTGGTTTATACTGAAATTTTCAAAACAATGGATGACTATGAGGTACAATAACACATACTGGCAAGTGAACATAGTTATGCTCTACTGCCAGTCAGATACAAACCAACACGGTTAAAAGATGATCATCATGATGTATTTTAAGACTTTAATAAAATAGGAGATCTCAAAGTACTAAGTACACCTCAGAATTTAAGCATCCTACCTCTAAAAATATTCTCAAAAAACTATTTTAAACTCCAAGACTATTAAGAGTAAGCAATTGGGTCCAAAATACTCTACTCTATATAACACAGAGTTAATAGTCCTACCCAATTTATGTCCAGGGTAAACATAAACAGATTCTTTATCCAAATTAAGATACTGATAAAATAACCATTTATCAACTAACTTTGTGTAGGCTCTTTTTCTACAATACCATAAAGATCAAATCCTTGTGAAGTATGTAATCCTTGTTGAATAAAGTTCATTATTTATTAAATAAGAGATTGTAAGAAATGTCTACAGAAAGATATCAGGTTAAGAAGGACAAATTAGGGGCGCCTGGGTGGCTCAGTGGGTTAAGCCGCTGCCTTCGGCTCAGGTCATGATCTCAGGGTCCTGGGATCGAGTCCCGTATCGGGCTCTCTGCTCAGCGGGGAGCCTGCTTCCTCCCCTCTCTCTCTGCCTGCCTCTCTGCCTACTTGTGATCTCTCTCTGTCAAATAAATAAATAAAATCTTTAAAAAAAAATTAAAAAAAAAGAAGGACAAATTAGTAGCTCTTTATAGTAACAAAACAGTGCGAAGAATATTTTTAGTTATTTTTTAAATAGTCATTTTTTAGGGGACTATTTTAGGGGACTGCTTTGTAAAGTGCTACTCGATAACTATATTCCTTCCTTTTATTTAATACCACATTCACTCTCGAATGCCATTTCTATAGTCTTCAGGTGCTGAAAAAACCTAGTGGCCCCTTTTAGAGAGTTCTAGTTTGCCAAAGTGCCTACCAATCACACACAATACATGCATGGAGCATTCTACTTATGTCATCTCTCTGGCACTTGCTGGAATTTTAGCTAATTTGTGGTATCCGATCTAGATCTATAGTCAGTCAGTGAACAACCAAACAACTCAATAATTTTAATGAAATACAGAAATTATATGAATAAGAGGCCTTGCTATTTACTTAACTCTCCCACTTTTTCCAAGCAGTACTATTGAACAGAATATCTGCCCATCTGATAAATCACAATTTATTAACTCCTTAGAAAAAAGGGGAATAATCAAGGAAAAAAATACTTACTAAATAATGCTGAATATATTGAGAGATATTTCCTATGACTACTGCTATTTGTGATTAAACTAATTTCACATACCACCAGTTGCTGCTGCGGGTAAAAATGACATATTATCAAGTAAGGCCTTCAACAGAACAGATCCAAATCCTGGTTGACATGGGTCACATTTGCCATTACTGAAAAAATTAAAAAAAAAAAATGTAAACATATCACTCAATATCTAAAGTCAATCCCAAACATGGTGTACTAGTAGCTAAGAAAACCCTTTAAAATGTATTCAAAGAGATTACAAGAAAAATGTGCCCCAAAGCTCTATATACACACAGAAAGATAACAGAGACTGATTATACTAAGGGTCTTTGTAATGGTTTTCTTAACCAAAAAGGGCTAATAAGCACATATAGTCAATACCAATTATCAGTTTTTAAACATTTACTAGGTGGTTTAAGTCTCAGGATCTAGAAAAAAGGTCTGCACAGTATTACAAATAAGCCTGGTAAGACTGTCATGTAAGAGGGAAGAAGGCCTTAGGAGAAGAATCCAAAGACAACCAGGGAAGATAAAATTAAAACTGAAGGAAGGGCTCCCTTTACCAAATTCCCCAAACTGCTACTAATAGGCAAAGAAGCCTATTTGGATTACTTTCATTAAGGGGTGCCTGGGTGGCTGTCAGTTAAGCATTCAACTCCTGATTTCGGCTCAGTTAATGATCTCAGGGTGGTGAGATCAAGCCCTGCATCAGACTTTGCACTTAGCAGGGAGTCTGCTTTAGATTTTCTCTCTCTCCCTCTCCTTTGGTCCCTTCCCCCACTCATGCATGCTTCTCTCTAAAGAAATAAATTAATAAATAAAAACTTTTTTAAAATCTTAAAAAAAAAACTTATGCAATATGACATTTTCTCCTAAAAACCTTAAATTCTTTCTTAGAATGTCAATACCTTATCAGCTTCTGAAAATCCTCTTTCATTCGACATTCATTCGACAAGCAGCAAATTACACTACAGACACACTCATCACCTGCCAAACTGCAAGTGCACCTTCAAACTGGACTTCCAACAATGACAACAACAAACACCAACCTAATGCACAAGGCTAGAAATCGGGCGCACTTATGGGCTATGCTTCGTCCTGCCTCAAAGAAGCAGACGCGCACGATGTCGGAAAGACATTTTCGTGTTTTTGAAAGCAGGCTCTCATTTCCCTCTTTGGAGCTGCAAGACAATAGCAGACACTCAGACTCATCTTGAGCTTCTATTTATAACATCCAAAGGGCAATCATCTGTGGTAAGTAAAATCTTCATTATTAACCTTCCAGGTCCATTCGAATGTACTCCAGCTAACCAACAAAGGGTATCCAACACAAGGCTCTGGGCATGCTCTGTGACTTGGCCATCATCTGCTTTTCTACAAAGAGTGTTAAGAAGCTTCTCATGAAATTCTGAAAACTGTAACATAGCACATCGTTGCACTCTAAAAAAAAAAATATTAATACATTAACAACCAAAATAGAACAGTTAGACTAAAGTTATCACAACCTGGTTGGTCATATGTTTCATTGTGAATCATGATTATCACAATTAAAAATACTTTTTTTGAAAATTAAATATTACAATGGCATGTTAATCTCTTAATCTCATGGTATCAAAAGATTTAAAAGAGCACATAAGCAATGCTTGGTTTAGACAAAGTTTTAAAAGAAATTAAGTTCGCGGTGCCTGGGTGGCTCAGTTAGTTAAGTGTCTGCCTTTGGCTCAGGTCATGATGCCAAGATTCTGGGATCGAGTCCTACATGGGGCTCCCTGCTCAGCAGGGTGTCCGCTTCTCCTTCTGCCTCTCCCCCACCACCCTGCAATGTGCACTCTCCCTCTGATAAATAAAATCTTTAAAAAAAAAAAAAAAGAAATTAAGTTTAATAACATATTCTGACAAAGAGTGAATAAAACTTCAAATTATATTCCTTTCCTTGTTCTACAAATACCATTATTTATATAAATACAATTTGTACAAATATAATATTCCTGGTATACTCCAAAGCACTGTACATATACCAGGGATAAACCAATCAAGTAGAAAGGTTATTCATTCCTTCACTGAGATTACAAGTACCTTTTTTTTTTTTTTAAGATTTTATTTATTTATTTGACAGAGAGAGAGATCACAAGTAGGCAGAGAGGTAGGCAGAGAAAGAGAGGGGGAAACAGGCTCCTGGCCGAGCAGAGAACCCGATGCGGGACTCGATCCCAGGACCCCGAGATCATGACCTGAGCCGAAGGCAGAGGCTTACTTAACCTACTGAGCCACCCAGGCACCCCAAGATTACAAGTACTTTAAGTAAAATGAAAAGCAAACAAAAATTTTCAAGTAAAGAGTTAAAAAAATTCATGTGTGTGTATTTACTAGAATTCTTCCTTCATACATTTATTACTATAAGAATAGTAGGAGAAAGAAATGAGGTTACCTTTCCTTAGAAATTGAAGTTTTCTTAAATCTTCGAATGGTGACTGAGACCTCTTGCAGTAAGTCACAGCCCCGGAGGTTCTCAGATTTGCGGGTACCACCTGCATTTTCATTCTTAACATTAGATGATTTTTCCTAAACATATAAAATCAAATAACTCAATGAACAAACAAATGAAATGAAAAAATTATTTACTATTAAAAGTTCTTAAAAAAGAAAATAACTGAATTATAACTATTAAAACTTACATATCAAATTAAAATGACAGCTTTTACCCCTCATATTCAGTAAATGACTAATTTCCCCCAGACTATAATGGGGAAGAAAACAAAGTCACTGTTTTAAAGGCAATAACCCAATGATTAAAGATTAGAAAGCCAAAGTCCTGAGACCAAGTCCCAGACACTGCACTTATAAGTGATATGAAATATGACCGTTCCCCAATCTCTAAGGTTCACTCACTTTCAGTATGAAAAATGGAGACAACAGTAGCACCTGCTCTGCCTACCTCAGAGTTATTTTGAGGATTAAATCAGATAAAGTACACAGAAGTCCTTGAAAAATTGGAAGACCTATACAAATATAAGATGATTGGTGTTACTGATATTGCTATTGTTGCTTATAATGATGCTAGAGAAACAAAAATCTCCAGAGTTCTGGAAAATCCAAGATCAGACAATTATGCAGAGACTGCATGGTACACAGCTACTTGCAGAAAATCAACCCTGGAATTAGAATTTATCTCTAACATGATTCCCCAGCTTCTCTTCCTGCATCCTCCCAAATTTTACCAAAAAAAAAAAAAAAGTGGTGAGTTACTAGTAAAAGACACAGATATAGACTCTAAAACCTAAATAAATATTATGGCCTAAAATAATTATAAAGGGAAGTATCTGCTAACAATTACTCTCTCTTAAGTATACTTTATAAACATTTGTTTGAAGTTAATGCAAAATATATTCTTTTTTTTTTTTTTTTTAAAGATTTTACTTATTTATTTGCTAGAGAGAGAGAGCACAGGCAGACAGAGTGGCAGGCAGAGGCAGAGAGAGAAGCAGGTTCCCTGCCAAGCAAGAAGCCCGATGTGGGACTCGATCCCAGGACGCTGGGATCATGACCTGAGCCGAAGGCAGCTGCTTAACCAACTGAGCCACCCAAGCGTCTCTGCAAAATATATTCTTAATTACACTTTTTAAATCACTGCAAAGAAAAATTATGAACAAAACCAAGTGTCTATTGAAAAAAAACAATGAAGGGTCACACTACTTCCAAATGAGTGTCAAATCTTATCCATAATGTTTTAACAGCATTGTTGTGGTTCAAAATGACACTGCTTCATACCTTGCCTGCTGCGACTTTTGCCAAAAGTGACGCAAGTGAATAACCCTTGTTACTCTGGTGTTTTAGGGATGGAAGTCTTACTACAGGGCGTATGCCACCATTACAGATCTCATCTGTTCCTCTTTCATTCACCGCCTTGACGTGGATTAAAAAGGAACGATATTTTCCTCCTGCCATACCTGAGGAGCAGCACAGAATGGGAAAAATAACTTAATCACCAAAAGACCAAATGGTTTTTCATCTTCATAGAGCAAGTTAATTCCACAAGAAATTTTACACTTGACTGGGATGTTCAAATTATACTGTCTGAGTATAATCATTGAATAACCTCCATATGTTGGTAGCAAAAGAACAAAAAGCACAGGAGTCGTACAAACACCGTTAAGACAGAAAATTCTAATAGTTACAAACATTTGGCATATTTTCCCTCAATAAAATTATTCATTTTAATAACAGACATTTTGTGAACTACAGAAAAACATACACAAAAAAACTACCTTTAAGGCACTACCCATAGCTAATAATGGTTCCATCATGTGAATCCATCTAGTCTTTTTATGCATGCACACATATATTCACACACCCGCGTACATAAGCACTGTGATATTAACAGATGACAAAGCACAGGCTATGCAGTCACTACCTGGGTTTGAAGAATGGATCTGCCATTTATCAGCGTGTGACAAATTAATCTCCTGTGGTTTGGTTCTTTCAGGTGTAAAATGGGAATAATAACAGAAACTACCTCAAAGACAACTAAAACACAACGGTGCCTGACTCAAAGACAACACTCAATAGATACTGGTTATTACGACCAGTAACTAAAATAAGATCATACCACACAATCCATAAATAAAATATACCATAGAAATACCCTCAAATTGACACACTTACCAGTAAACCATCAGCCTATTGGTACCTTGCAGGAATTAAATCTTCCTCTAATTATAAACGCTACCTTTATTGTTGCCCAGTGACTGGCCAGCCTACTGTGCTAGCATTACACTGTTATACTCTCTTTATTGCTGTATTATTTTTCTATGTTCTAGGATCTGACAAGACCCTCTCTGTTTTCTTTTTCCAAACTTTTTTGACCCATATCATCCTTTTTGTCTAAAAATTTAGCCATCATTTTAGCTCCAGTTCCAAAGATTTTTGAATAATTTGTTAAGAAAAAAAAATCATTCTTGATAAATTCTAGAAAAATTAATACTTTTTTAAAAAAGATTTTATTTATTTATTAAACAGAGATCACAAATAGGCAGAGAGGCAGGCAGAGAGAGAGAGGAGGCAGCAGGCTTTCCGCGGAGCAGAGAGCCTGATGCGGGGCTCGATCCCAGGACTCTGGGATCATGACCCGAGCCGAAGGCAGAGGCTTTAACCCACTGGGCCACCCAGGCGCCCTTAGAAAAATTAATACTTTTAAACTGAGTCTTTGGAAATGTATGCCATTTATTTGTACCCTCCATTTTGTCAAAGCCAACATCTTTATTTTCATATACAAATTTAAGTTTCGCATTCTCATTCAACAAAAGTAACTTATACTTTCAGCAATACGAGATATTTTATTTGTCTTGCTGACTGCTATACCCCAGTATGTAGTATAAGACACTAAAGGATCTCATAAACTTAATAAATGAATGAGGTGTAGTCAAGAGAACACATTACAAGCTGTACATATGTCTGCAACTAAAAGTAAATATGTAAATGTGGACAACTAATATGAAGGGAACATACACAAATTAAAATAATTGTTGTAAGGGTGGTCAGGTATTTTCTTGGTTTGAGGAAGAACTGCACATCCCAACCACTTCCAAAATAACTTCAATAATGGAACTGGGTGTTTCATTTGTTGGCTTTTTAAATTTACCCTGGGATACAAAAGCTGATGTATATAAGTCCTACTACAGCAATAGCAATCCTCTACATAATAGCCTATTATTTTATACACTAATTATAATGTGTTTATGTTAGACACTCTAATAATTACATTTGATATTATCAAAACTCTTCTATAAAAACCCTCTTAAGGGGCACCTGGGTGGCTCAGTGGGTTAAGGCCTCTGCCTTTGGCTCAGGTCATGATCTCAGGGTCCTGGGATCAAGCCCCACATTGGGCTCTCTGCTCAGAAGGGAGCCTGCTTCCCCTTCTCTCTCTGCCTGCCTCTCTGCCCACTTGGGATCTCTCTCTCTGTCAAATAAATAAATGGGTAAAATCTTTAAAAAAAAAAAAAACCTTCTTAAGAGAAAACATTCTAACAATATACAACTAAAGACACAGGACTCTAAGTTGATGGGAAAGCCAACCAACCATGCCAGAACACGTCAGCTGTTTCAAAAAAGCTCTGTGATATCACATTATCATATATTCACGTTTTTCTCTTGCCTTCTCAAAAAGCACTGAGACCTCCAAAACACAGAAAGTAGTATGAGAAGTTTCACATAAAAATACAGTCACTTCTGAGAGGAAATGAACTCAGCTACCAGGACACTGATGGAACTGTTAATGCAAATCCCAAACAAAATAAAATCTTACTTTCCTGAGATCAGTTTAAAACAAAAAAACCTATTTTTCCAATTGTGGTATTATTTATTCTGCTTTTGTAAAATATGTTACTTTACCTTTAACAAGTTTGGGGCTTGTTAATGTCAACATCCCAGCATGCCCTGATAGATCAAGGCCACTAGCAAGCCATACTGGTCCACACAGAATGTCTTCTTTATGATCTTCTAAAAATGGACATAATCTAAGACCTAAAAAGAAAAAATACATATTTTCTTTTAAATTAGTTTATAATTTAAAAATATGAAATAAGCAAATATCCATCCCATACAACCACACAAAATACCATACTTAGAATGTGTTCAAATAAGAATTCACTATCATACTAAGGAACTATAATCAAAGTTCTGATATATTTCCAAATATCTGATCTATGTTGCTTTCCATTCCCATATTATTTACATTCACCTTGATTATCAAAAAATATAAAACCATGACATGATTTTAAATCCCAAGATATTAAAAAAACAAGAATGCGAGTATTAGCGCAGCTGTGTTCAGAAAGATGAGCTGAAAGTTAAAGCATATTGCCAAAGCAGAATTATAGGTTATTTTTAAATTGTGTCTTTAAAACCAAGTTTTTGCAAGCCATAAGGAAATCTCTGCCCAACATGATGCATTTGGATCACTATTCCTTTTACTGTCATGGACAACAGCTCTATAATTTAACTCACACTGTGATTCCTCTACATCCATGTGCTGCATTTCTTCATTCAAATCAACCAGGGACGGTTTCCCATTTTGTTCCACTTCAATGTTAAGAGCTGGAGACAAAGGAAAGGTGATCTGCCTATCTACTGCTGTTTCTAGAGGATAAAAATATTAGTAAACTTAATTTTGCTTAATATCAATAATTTTTGTGCCTGAAATTCTAAAATTTTCTATTAAATTGGGAACTACTGTGATTTTTATCACAGATGCTACAAAATGGTTGTAAGAAGAAAAAAAATTAGATTCCATTAATCATTTCATACACTCCTCTCTCTTTAAATGGTACTAAAATATTCACCTGAGAAATAATTTGCTGGCAACTAAACTAGAAGTTCTTACCCTAGGCTGCAGAGTATAAGCACCTACAAAATTTAAAAAATACTAATGTCTAAGCCCTAGGCCCAATTAAATGAGAATCTGCCATGATTCAAAAGAATGGACCACACACACAAACATACACACACATATACAGAAACACATATATCTGTATTTTGAAAACAAGAAAATTTTCAGGTTTCACAGTTTCTACTCCCTGATATAAAGCAGCCACTTTACTCTGAAGTTATCCCCAGCCTTTTAAATTAAGCTCTTAAGGAGAAAACACTGATGAGTACGTCTAGCTCACAACATACTAAATGTATACAATATATTGGAATAATTCAGTACTATCAAATTCTGAACTTGTAAGAAAAGTAAATAAAGTTGGGTGTATTTCTGGATGTGTTTCTGTACTACGTGAAAGGCTGGGTTTTACCAATGATCTTAAAAGAATATGTGACTTCCATTATTTACAAAGTTCTTTTCCCAATCAAGTCTCTGCTTAGGAGAACTTCTTAGGAAGAAAATGTATATGTCTAGGAATGATGACAGTGAAACTAATTCAAAAAGGAACCAACTGAATTTCCTAAAGAGCAAAATTAAATTACTCCAGTTTATGCAATTCTATACAAATACTGAGCTACTGAAACCTCTAAAATATTCTAGAATTAACTCTTCTAAGTAAAACTACCAAAAGTAGAGCAAAGAAGTATAGGGGTGGAGGAGAGAGTGGAGAGGAAGAGGAAGGCAAGGGAGAGACATGAAACCTAGATAGTCAAGTTGGAAAATTAGTTTGGTTTTTTTTGAAGAAATCAACTGCAAAATCTTCAAATATAAATTCTGATTCATTCTTACCATTGACTTTCCCTAAGCCCGGAGCTTTATTTTTCAGCAGTGTCACTTGTATCTGTGGAATATTGGTGATGTTTGAGTTCAAAACAAATTTGAAGTCCACGTGTCCAACCATACAAGCTTTAGGTAGAACCAATTCAAATACATGTTCATCCCAGCTGTTGCTGTTAAATAAGCGGGAAAATGCTAAGTACAGCAAAAGTCTTTCTTTGGCCAAAACCACATTATCATTAATAACACTTTTCATACTCTGATTTGTAGCCTCCAACAAAATTCAGTGCTACTCAATGGGATCAGCTCGCAAAAGAGAGATTAAACTTAGGGCAATAACTGATCTTACCTTAGGAATCTATCTTGGGAACTGAACATTCCAATAAAGCTGTTCCTTATACTGGGGACTATTAGCATGATTATCTGCAGATTCCTAAGCCCTACCCCAAATCTATGAGTAGGATCCCAGGCACCTGCATTTTAAAGAACTTCTATTTCTTAAACATGTCTATTCTGATTTTAAATTCTATATAAAGGTTGAAAAATAAAAATCTCCAAACCATACACCACTAATTTCCAGATTCATTCAAATGTCTACCAGACAGGGTGCCTAGGTGGTCAGTCGCTGGGCATCTGCCTTCAGCTCGGGTCATGATCCCAGGGTTCTGGGATCCAGCCCTGCATCAGGCTCCCTGCTCAGTAGGAAGCCTGCTTTCCCTCCCCCACTCCCCCTGCTTATGTTCCTGCTCTCACCGTCTATCTC
This sequence comes from Taxidea taxus jeffersonii, assembly GCA_003697995.1. Classification (NCBI taxonomy): domain Eukaryota; kingdom Metazoa; phylum Chordata; class Mammalia; order Carnivora; family Mustelidae; genus Taxidea; species Taxidea taxus. Next base: position 18,922 of record ML110833.1, read on the forward strand.
TGTCAAATGAATAAATAAAATCTCTTTTTAAAAATGTCTACTAGACATCTCCAATTTATTGTAAGTCAAACTTAATTGCCGACTCCCATCTCAGTAAACAGAAACTCTTATTTTTTTCAATCAGCTCAATCCAAAACCTTAGTCATCCCTGACTTTTCTCTCTCACACCAGATGTTCAATACATCAGCATATACTATTCTTTCTACTCCGAATTACATTCAGAATCTGACCACTCTTTTCACTACCTCCAACAACTGTCATCGCGGTCCAAACTATCAACAAACTGTAATAGTATCCAAACTTGAACCCTCACTTCTATCACTGTCCTCCAACACACACAACCACTCATCATCTATTGTCATCACAGTAGTCCTACTGTAGCTTTCTAATATATAAATTATACCTGTATCCAAAACCCTTTAATATTTTCCTAATCTTATACACATAAAAATCTCACTATGGCCTATAAAGACACTTGTTCCCTGGTGACCAGCTACCTCTTTTGACCTGGCCTCCTCCCACTCTCCCCTAGCCTTACCGCACTCCAGCAACACTGGTTTTCTTGCTCTCGCCACAAATCATAAAACATCCTCCTCAGGGTCTTTGTACTTATTATTACCTCAGAATTAATGTCTTCACGGAAGTCTTCCTGGCCCCTTACATAGAAAGTACCATACTGGGGCACATGGGTGGCTCAGTCGGTTAAGCATCTGCTTTCGGCTCAGGTCGTGATCCCCGGGTCCTAGGATTGAGCCCCATGTCAGGCTCCTTGCTCAGTGGGGAGTCTGCTTCTCCCTCTGCACCTACCCCTGCTCATGCTTGCTTGCTCTTTCTCTCTCTCTCAAATAAATAAATAAAATCTTAGAAGTATCATACACATTTTCTCTTTGTCTCACCTTTGCACACATGTACGGACCCAGCAACTACTCTGACACCATATTGTTTTATCATATTTCATAACTTTTATGACTACGTGGCATACTAGATATTGATTGGCTTACTGTCTTTCTATCCCCAAGAGAACGTAAATTCCAGTGACGGCTATATTACTAGTGCCTACAGGAGTGCCTGCACAAAACAACCATTTAAATATCTGTTAAGTGGTGCCTGGTTGGCTCAGTCAGTTAAGTGTCTGCTTTCAGCTCAGGTCATGATCCCAGGGTCCTGGGGTCGAACCCCGCATTTGGCTCCCTGCTCAGTGTGGAACCTGCTTCTCTCTCTGCCCCTTCTCCTGCTTATGCTTTCTATCAAATAAATAAAATCTTCAAAAAAAACAACTAGGAATGCCTGGGTGGCACAGCAGTTAAATGTCTATTTTAGGCTCAGGTCATGATCTCAGGGTTCTGGGATTGAGTCCCACATTGGGCTCCTCCCTCTGTCTGCCGCTCCCCCTACATGTACTCTCACTCTCTATCAAATAAACAAATAAAATGTTAAAAAACAACAACAACAAAGTATCTGTTAAATAGGGCAGATGGGATAATTAGGGGATGGACATTAAAGAGGGCATGTGATGTGATAAGCACTGCTATCACAGAAGACTGATGAATCACTGAACTCTACCTCTGAAATTAATAATACACTCTATATTAATTCAATTTAAATTTTAAAAATAAAAATATAAATAAATAAATGTCTGTTTAATGAACCTGTGAGCTGAATGCCCAAACTAACTGCAATGGCGGGTTATTCTATTTTATCCTACAACTAAGAATATAGAAATTTCCAAAATTGACGTGACAAATGAACAGTTATTAATATACAAAGTTAAGAGAAGCAATACTCTACTAAGAATACTACGTTGTTTCTAACAAATACATAACATGAAATCATAAAATCAAATACCTTAGAAGAATATCTTACCTGTCAGTCTGTAGTTTCCACGTTCTAGTATGCTGAGCAGCATCTCCATGGTGTTGCTGATGCAAATGTTGAGGATGCCTCCTTTGCTGCTGTTCTTGCTGAACTTCTACCCAGCATGGAGGAACAGTAGCTGAAAACCGTGGAGTCAAAGTCTCAAAGCGCGTTAGCTCCACTAGAGACGTCAAGATGTCAAGGGTGAATGGCTGGTCCACCAATAAATCAACTCCTTAACAATAGTGAATACAGAATTTGAAATAGGCTTAAAAAAATAGTTTTAATTCATGTTTTCTGTCTAGTCAATTATAAAACTTGCCAAATATCCTGAGAATTATTAATATGAGCTCAAAATCCATATGCAAATAAAGTAACTAGCACTAACTACATAATGGGCATAATAAAAAGCCTTCTTAAATATTTTAAATTACAGAGAGGGTACTCCTTACTGGAGAAACCCAAACTCAACTTGGTAGAAGAGCCCTGGCTGGGCTCTAACCAGCCCTAAGTTAATAAGAGAATTGAAAGTAGTGCTGAAATGCAATCCAAATCTGTATCAAATCAGCAAGTAACTTTTAGACTTCATCATTTACAAAACAAAATACTAAACATCAATAAGTATGTAGCACCTGCCCTTTTTTACTTAATATAAAAAAAATTTTTAAAGTCAAAGTTATACTGGGATGCCTGGGTAGCGGTTAAGCTGCTGCCTTAGGCTCAGGTCATGATCCCAGGGTCCTGGGATCAAGTCCCACATCGGGCTCCTTGCTTGGCAGGGAGACTGCTTCTCTCTCCACCTCTGCCTGCCACTCTGCCCACTTGTGCCTGCGCGCTTGCTCTCTCTCTCTTTCTGACAAATAAATGAATTAAATAAAATCTTTTAATGTCAAAGCTATACTGATGGCAGATAAATACATACAGATCCAAAAGCTTCACCAGTACTTTTTCCTACTTTTGTGATAGTTAAGAATATTTTGCAAGCATACTAATATTAAAAGAGTAACAATCCACTTCAGAGAGATTAGTTTTCTCTTAAAACATGCTCACGTCTATGAAATTTCTAACATCAGAAAAAGGCTATTGTGCTTATTCCAATAACAAAAGTAAGGTTTTTTTTAAAAGATTAAAATATGAAATCTGATAGGTTTCAAATATTTCCACAAAAAAAATTTATACTAAGTTATAGCAAATTAAAAGTACACTTCAAACCACATTTCTCTTCTCAGAGCTTAGAGCTTTGTAAATCAGACTGAAACTGTTAAATATTGTTTGCAAACATGAACTGTATGTCAATATCCCTTCTTTACATTATTTACTTCCTTACAATCATCTTTAATTAATCTTTAATTCATCTTTTCTCAACAGTATTTACGGACTATATTTGAAAGTTCTTGGGGCTTCTGGGTGGCTCAGTCAGTTAGCATCTGCCTTTGGCTCAGGTTGTGATCAAACCCAATGTCAGGCTCCCCATTAGGCAGGGAATCTGCTTCTCCCTCTCCCTGTGTGCCTCCCCTTGCTCGTGTTCTCTCTCTCAGATAAATAAATTTTTAAAATCTTAACAAATAAATTTCTTTTCCATTAAACAGTAACCTATAAAATAAGAAACATCCAGTATATTAGCTTTTTAAACCAAACTGTATAGTTAATCAAGACAATCAAGTCTTGACTTATTGTAGCATGAGACGTGAGTCAATTTATCTCAACCAGGGGGACAATCTTGCCTCCCAAGGGCTACCTGGAAGGAGGTAATTGTCTGTGCTACTGTAGTCTAGTAGACAGAAGCCAGAGATGCTGCTAGTACAGCCCACGACAGTCTGCTCACAACACAGAATTATCTAGCCCCAAATGGCAATAATGGTGCTGAGGCTGAAAAACCCTGGCATGTAAGATAGCACAGATTATACTGACAGTCACTAAAGTTAGCATGTATTATACTAGTAATCATTAAAAAGGTTTGCCTCTGGTGCAAAGAAAAATGATCAAATACCCAAATATTAAGTGTCCATAAAAATCAAATACCAACTTTACATATTGTTTCTATTTGGAACACATCTGGGTTGAAACACACTTGCATTACAGATTTATCAACCTTTTTTTTTTTTAAACATTTTATTTATTTATTTGACAGACAAAGATCACAAGTAGGCAGAGAGGCAGGCAGAGAGAGAGGAAGGGAAGCAGGCTCCCCGCTGAGCAGAGAGCCCAATGCGGGTTCCTAGGACCCTGGGATCATGACCTGAGCCGAAGGCAGAGGTTTTAACCCACTGAGCCACCCAGGCGTGCCTAGATTTATTAACCTTTTAATTGCTAGATTTAGGGAATAAAATGTATTAAGGACCAACTAAAACATAACAGCACTGTGGAAACACAAAAGGACTAACTATAGTCCTAAAGCGTAGGGAAAGAGAGTTGAGGGTAACATGTAAAGAGCATGAAACAGAATTATACACTCAAGAAATCATGAAAAGTTTATTGTAACAAACACTGAGAAGAAAACTAGAGCTATTTCATAAAAGTCCAAGATTTAGAAGGAGTAATATGTTAACTATTACATCTGAAAAAATAGTTCCGGAGGGCAGTATAGAACACAGAGAAGAGGCAAAAACAACATAACAAACGTAACTAACAATGCACAATGGGGCAATGAGGATCTGAATATACTACCCCAGGGAGAGAATATTTTTCCAGGCTTTCAATTCCAGTAGTAGTATTAGTAATATCAGCCATTCCACTGACCTTATATTTATTTAGTCAATTACCCTCTTTTTCTTTTTTTAAAAGATTTTATTTATTTATTTGACAGAGAGACAGTGAGAGAGGGAACACAGGCAGGAAGAACTGGGAGAGGGAGAAGCAGGCCTCCTGCTGAGCAGGGAACCTGATGCAGGGCTCGATCCTAGGACTGTGGAACCACGACCTGAGCTGAAAGCAAACGGCCAGCGACTGAGCCACCCAGGCACCCCTCAGTTACCCTATTTCATGTTTTTTTCCCTAACTAGACTAAAAGCCCATTAATGGCCAGAATAATGTTTCACCTCTTAGGTAACATCACCAATATTGGTCAACCTAACATAGGTAAAAAAACATTTTTTATTTTCACCGTTCACAACAATCTGCGACTACTGAAAAAAACAATGATAAATAATAAATTAAAAACAAGCCTAGTGACAGAACGGCAACAAAGAAATGAACTCCCTCAACAAAGTAACCAAGAGTTGACTATAAAAACTGAATGTTTAAGACTATTTAAGAAAGACTCAGAAACCTTTAAATATCACAAGAATTTCCATTTTTAAGATTTCATTTAAAAACTTAGTATCATACCTGAAATGCCAGGACTTGAAGGATTTGATAGAGGTTTGGAACCTTCTGAAGATGGTTCTATTCCTTTAGAAAGAGATCCATCCACTAGTATGTCAGCTTCATCAATATCATCACAAGTTCCTCCAATTTGGAGAAAATGAAGCTCACCACCTACGGTGTAGTAAAATTTTATCAACCTAGGTATATGGCATATGGATAAACATACAAATGCATACTACTTAGTTAAGAAACTCAATTTATTTTAATATAACTCAACAGGCAGATAAACAGGGCTGCCAAAGTAACATATCTTCCAGAATCTAGAAATTAATTTGGCAAGGTATTACAAACTGAAAATTAAATTTAAAAAATGGCAAATACACAAACATATGTGAAAACAGTTATTTACCTAGTACTAACTATGTGTAAGACACTATTTTAAATGATTAAATTAATTCATTTAGTCTTCACAAAAACCTCTGAGGTAAGGACTATTATTGCGGCCACTTTACAGATGAGGAAACTGATGCACTAGCTAAATATCTCAGCAGTAACAAAAATGAACACAGATTCTTAATTTTTTTAAGCAATCACAATGAAATGAAATTAAACTGAAATTTTTTAAATTTCCCACAGAAAAAAAATGAAAGCAAAGTTAGCAAATATTTAAGACAAAAATCAATGGATAAAAGAATATTCTAAGAAAAGTATTTGGAGATTCACTTTCAACATGACAGAATAAGGAAGATGACAACTCCTCTTCCTGAAAAGCAACTATAAAGCCAGACAAAATGGTCATTCAACCAGGGTGGGGCAAGCAATGAAAATCAGCAGAAGGGATGCTACTGTCAGAGCGGGCCCAATGGACTTGGACAGCCATCAGCTGAAAGGGCTCAGTGGCAACAAAAATGAAGCGCATCCTAAAGACATGACCCTGCCCTTAATACAAAGTTAAAAGAAGTGAAAGAAACGGTTTGGTAAACTCTCCACATAATCCACAATGATCAGAAATTATACATATGTATTACAAAACCAGATGGGGCCCAAGCCATCCACACATTCCCAGTCAATTAAGCCTCGTGCATATGCAGAAGAGATGTAAGAGGGCATGACAGAAAATAAAAATAAAGCAAATAAAAGCCAGGACACACCTGAATACAGCCTTTCTGGTGAAGTTACTTGGGCATAATCACTTATCAAAATCTTTGGCTGAATATTAAGCTAAGTGGACACAGAGGCAACAAATAAGAAACAAGGTTTAAAAAATTAAAACCTCCGGGGGGGGGGGGATGACTGGAGACATCAGTGACTGCACACTGCGAAAGAAACAGATTTCACAGGTAGAGTCCTGAAGGGTTACTAAACAAACAAAGCAACAATCTCCAAAGGGGGCAAATCAGAATTCAGAATTCTGCAATGTTATTTAAAATGTCCAGTATTAAATTAAAAATTATAAGACATCTGAAGAAAGAATGACTCATACTTAAGGAAAACAAAATCATCGAGAAATATCTCTGAGTTCCCAAGATTTAGGTTTGGCAGACAAGAACTTCAAAGAAGCTACTGTATTTTCATAGAATAAAAGGAAATCAGGTATGGAGAATTAAAAGGACAAATGGAGGAAATGACTCAACAAGTAAAGAATCCCAACCAAAAACCAAATTATTTTAAAGAACAAAGGGAAATTCTGGAGTTGAAACATAAAATAGCTAAAATGAAAAGTTCATTATAGAGGTTCAAAGTAGATTTGAGACAGCAGTAGAAGGAATCAGTAAAATAAAAATAGAGCATAAGAAATTAACCAATCTAAAGAAAAAGATCTTTTAAAATGAAAAGCATCTCAGAGACCTATGGCACAGATTAAGTATAAGAGCATACATGTAATGGGAATTCCAGAAAAAGAGAACAGAAAGGCAAAAAAAAAAAACAAAAACAAACAAACTGATGAAATAATGGACAAGAACTTTCCAAATCTGAAGAAAAACATTACACTGTAAATCCAATCAATTCAATAAACCTCAAGTAGGATACATACAGTAAGATTCACAGGTACATATGCTTATTTGAAAGTTAGTAAGAAAACCTCAAATGCAACAAGTTAAAAATGACTCATCAGATCTAACAAACATGATATAAATTAAGAGCGGACTTACCAGAAACAATGAGGCCAAAGGAAATGAAATGTGAAGAAATAGTCAACTAATAATTCTATATACAGTATTATTCTTCAAAAATGAAAGTGAAATAGAGATGTTTCAGGATAAACAGCATCTTTTACTAGATCAGCCTTGTAATAAGTACTAAAGAAAGGCCTTCAAGATGAAAAAAAGCACTACCAAATTCTTTTTCTCTCTCTTTCTCACACACACAATATACCAGAAATGAGTACATAGATGATGAAATGAGTAAAGTAGATGGACATAATATATATTTTATCTCATTTCTTTGTAAACTTTTTTAAAAGACAAAGATTGTATAAAACAACTCTTTTTGGTTGGGTTTATAACTTATCTAAATGCAACATCTAAGACAATGGTAGCACAAAGGACCAGGAGAAAAAAGATAAAAAAAAAAAAAATATAAATATATATATAAAAATATATATATATATATATATATATATATATATACCAACAAAGGCACCAGTAATGTCACATCAAATGGCAGAGTAGGAAATTCCAGGTAGGAAGCTCTAGAGGTCAGCTACTGAACTAGAAAGTGACTGAAATCAACTATTTCAGAACTCTGGAACCTAACAAGAAACAGTTAACCAGAGGATGCTTGATAAAAGGAAAGGCTACTGATCTTTCATGAAAGTGGCCTGCAGGAACCAGCTGCCATCCCCCGTTCCTCAGCCCTGAGCCAGCTGTGGGGAAAGTGGCCCATATTTCTAGAGCTGCTGGCTGGTGGCACAGTGGCCAGAAGGGACCTTATTTCCTTGTTTCACACCTAGGTATATATGTATATGTATATTCTATTTCCAAACTTTCATCAAACATAACTGCATCAAATCTACCTTTAGTATATTGTTAATACTATTTGAAATTAACATTTACTATAGATTTTTATCAAAATGCTCAATGATTCTCCATGAGAAAAGGAGTTTTATCCTATTTGAATACACTCTCATAATGTCATGGAAATGTCATATCCTTTTGAGTCAGAGTCTGTAATGCTTTTTTAAAAATTTTAGAACTACTTTTTTGGACTGTCATATATACATGATATAACATCAACTTTTCTTCCCTCTTTTTGGTTACCAATCTCATCTTTTCAAATCTATCTTGATCAGTCAATCCTTGAAGAACTAGGGGATAATTTTCAAAGTGCTTAACTTCTCGGGCTTTCTCTTATCCTTTAATCCATTTGGATAGATTCCCTATCTAGGCAAAGTTCCTAGAACTTTTCTTCCTTGTCTAAACTCCAAGAATACATTAATCTATTTAAATACTGCCTCTCTATCTCACAAAAGCGTATCTCATCAAACAATTAAAACTATTAACCCCTGACTGTACTTCTGGAAAACACTGGTATCTTACACAGATGTACCCTGGGGTAGGTCACTTAGGTTCCAAATCTACCTCCATTCTGGACGGCCTATGGCATATTAAACTGTTTTCATTTTTTAAATCTTTCACATTAAAACATTCTCAACGTATGAGTCTTCTTTTTTCTTTTTCTAAGTAGGTTCCATTACTTTTTTTTTTTAAGTGGGCTCCACACCGAGCATGGGCCTGAACTCATGACCCTGAAATCAAGACCAGAGCTAAGACCAAGAGTCAGAGGCTTAACTGAACGGAACCACCAGGGTCCCCTGCAAGTCTTATGCTTTTGTTACATTCTGGCAGTATAAAGTAATTTAAGCACCCTGATGACAGATGCCCAGGTATGAATGCTGACTCTGTCATTCATTAGCTCCGTGACTTAGGCAAGTTACTTAACCTCTCTTTCCCTCAGTTTCCTTATCTGTAAAATGAACACAATAATAGTATATACCTCATAAAGTTGGCATGATGACTAAACAAACTATGAGAACTGAAGCTCTCACAACAGTAAACTGGCACATACATGATCAAAAACTTCAAAATTATCCTTCACACCACATAGTATTTTAATGGTTTTTCTAGACTTTATGAACTCTAAATCAAAGTTTAATTAGCCTGAAGTTATTCTGCATTGCTCATTTTTAAAATTAACCTATTTGGGTTTTGATGTCATTTAAAGATGTTTCTTCCCCTTATTTCACTAGATGTATTCCAAAGAAAGCCATCTGAACCGCTACATTCATCACCACCCTTCCTGGCCAAACTCTTGCAATTTTAAAGTGAGGAAAAACTCGGGTTAACTCCTCCCAAGAACTACAAATGAAATGTAGGACTCTTCTCACACCCAGTTCTTCTCCTAAGCAGTGGCTATAGTTACCTGGGCTTCAAATAGCTCCTGGCCCTAAAACTCCTACTACACTATCAATAAGACTATTCAATTTGCCTGACATTATCAGTAATCCTTTTCAAAAACTGCTTTATTTTTCCAACTTAAAATATATAATAAGAAAAGTAGAGGGAAAAAATGCACACCATGTGTTACTCTGTAAGGGGCCTCAGATGTTGCAAAGCTGATCCAACCATTATTAGTCAAAGGTCAGGAGTAAATCTGACAAAAAATTTTCTTTGGCGAAACCTGTCATCATTCGCTAAATATTTTTATTTCAGGAGGAAGTAATGATCAGTATATATACTCTGTGCCCAAAATGTCACATACATTATTTCATTTCATCCTAAGAAGCCTGGTAACAGGCCTTCTTATCCTGGTCTATAAATAAACAAAGGTTTACTGAGTTTAAAGTAACTTGCCCAAGGCCACAAATTTGAGCAGATGCAGAGTCAGGACTCACAGAAACAACAGCAGGTTATTTTCTTGAGGTTAAAGCAGAGAAGATACTTTCTGAGAGACTTATTAACTTATTTACAATTAGAATCCTTACCTAGGGCAGTAGAAAAAAGTTTTAAAAAGTTAAAACAGTAGAAAGATTTACCGCTTCATTATAAAGAAAAAATAAATTTCTCTCCATCTATATGGATCTAAAATTCATACTAGGTATGCATACAAATGAATGCCATATACACTGATTTTATAAGATTTGTAGGAGACCCAAACAAACCAACAGCTTACCTTTGGTGCATGCACACAGCCTGTCTGTGCCCGAGCAGTAAATGACAGAAACAAATGTGTCCTGTTCCTCAGTGCCCTCCTTTTTGGGAGGTTCCACTTTGGCCAAAATTTCAAAGTTTGAAAGATCTAATATTTTTACATATCCTCCCTGAGTGGTTATTACCAGGTGCCCAAGAGTAGAAATATCAGCCTTTTTTTCTCTTTCAATGCCATTCTTTGAGGTTAACTGCATTTCCTCAACAGGCTCCTCACAGTCATCTTCCCGATTATCCAATATATCTGGTGGAAGCAAAATGAGCGAGGTAATTGTGTCCTGGGGGTCTTTGATATGTTGGATTTTTATTGGCTCCTCTTCTAAAGTCACTATCCGAGTGGCATAATTCATTTTATAAAGTATTAAATATCCACCACTAACATTCCTCTGCTCAGGCTGAATTATCAAAGGAGTTTGTACATCTGCTGGTGATTCATGTTGGATTACACTAATATTCGCACCATTCACTACAGCAAGATTTGATTCCAGCTCACCTTTCCGTCTATTACATAGTGCAGAGTTTAATTTATTTAAATTATTCAAGGCCTCTACTTGATTTATTGCACTCAAGGATTCAACAGGGCATGTCCGCAGTCCTACCAACAAATGAATTCCATCAGCACAAGGAGTTAGGGAGTCTATACAAAGATTCTCCTCCTCTGCAAACTTTGGCAGCCTTAAGCACTGAACCAAAGTCCCAGGCTTGGGAAACACAGAGTTCCACTTCTCAGAATCTGGAGAGGTAAGGTTGGCTGCTGCATCTGCAAATTGCTGAATGTAAGTCACAGGAGGATCCTGCAACAACAACTGCTCCTGACTGTCCAGCTCCATTTCAATGATCTGGGGAACTGTGAAACCATCATCATGCAAACTTTTGCTCATTATATTGTTCATCTGTGAAAATATTTTTCCTGCTTTCTCATCAGATTCCTTGATGCTATAAAGAAGCAAAATAGGTAAAGTCCTCCTTACCAAAGGAGAATTTAATTCTGAGTTAGTGCAGGATTCATTGTCAGTTGACCCTTGTTCTGATATACTTTCACCCTGAGTTCTGCTTAAACCATCCAGTGACCTGTGAGAATTACTACTAATGGGTGAGGTAGCGGGAGATTTATATGTTAATAAACCTCCCGCTAATAAACATGGAAAGGGAATGTTGTGTTGTTCCTGGTGCTTTTCCTTTGTCTTTTCACTCTTAGAGTTTGTTAAGCAGGGATTTGCCCCAAGTTCTTCAAGATCCTTAACGGTGTCTTCAAGTACATTTGCCACAATCTCCCACTGAAGTTTCTCAGGCTGCTGCAGAATGCTGAGTGCTGTTATATCAAGGCTCACTTCCATGGCTTCCTTCTGGGACGTATGCCCTTTGAAAAGGAACAATATTCATTAGAATTGGCCTCGAGATTGGCAAATCTTTAGCATAATGCTTTCGTTAATTTTATTTTCTAACTCGTCCAATCAGTGAGTGCATTATAATTACATCAGTGGAAGAATTTAAAGTATTTTAAAGGAAAGTTAATGAAATCTGAGATAAATCTACTCAGAAAAACCACTGAGGTATTCAAGAGAGTCAAAATCATTTTCAATTCAGAATATATTCTCCTGGAAATTTATGAGCAACCCACCCCCACCCTTTTAAATTTATGAGAAGGATTAAAGAATGAAGACATTATTAGTATAAAATAACAGGATTTATTTGTCCTTCCATTCTAAACCAAAAAACACTCAATACCATTAAAGCTGTCATTCATACACTTTACCGAATATCCATGAAACATGATAATAGTGTCAGTTCCCTACCTTATACCATTTAGAAGTAGTCATAGCATGCTCCCCTCTCTTCTACCCCACCATACTAATTATCAGTTGATTATCATAGTACACAATGTAATCTTAACCTCAGCTTAGAAAAAAATTGTAACCAAGAAGGAAAAATTACCAAAATTTGCCATTTTAAAGTGAAGCAGAAAGTATCTTCTGCATTACCTGCTAATTTAAAGCTCATTTGAAGTGAACTACATTACCCCTTAATGACCTTCTGTCCATTGCATGCTGTCCCCTTACAAAGAGTACAAAAGTCATATCTCAGTCTCAATGCTTGAAGCATGCTATGTCTATCTACACAAAACCCTGCAACAGATGTCACTCAACCCCTAAGCCAGGTACAATCTCTTGATATTGAACTGAAAGTCTGAACCGATTTGTGCCTTTCTCAATAGCAATAAATCCTATCAGTCAGCAACAACATTACTAGCAACAATAATGTCTAAGTATTCCTTGTGAAAAAAAAAAAAAAAAAGAACATTGGAATTGGCTTTATGGTTTAGGTAAGAAAAATATAGAAGAGTAAAGGAAATAAATATAACTAAACAACTGCATGAAAGTTTGAAAGGTGCCCAAGTAACATAAAACTGAGATTCATGGAACGTCATACACTTAATATGTACTGTAGGTTCTATTCCCACCATTTCTGTTAACTATTTCATTAACTATTTCTTTAAAATGCTCACTGACAGCCTTACTAGAATTTCCCATTTTTGAAGATAATCTTCTCACTTGATATAATGTCACTATTATGACCTAAAACTGAAACCATTTCTAGTTAAATGGAAGAAAACTGTAATTACACACTCAACAGTTTAATCATCCTAATGAAGCTGTTCATTTATGCAACCACTCATCTGGCTATGTTCACATGCAGTCTGTCTGTGCTGCCATGCAACAGTTATATATATTAACTCTACTAATTTAGATTCGAAATTAAAAGTTGACAATAAAATTTTGATAGCATGTAGTACACTGTAATAAATCTTAAGGATGCCCAACTGTTTACTGGACTAAACTGAAACTTATATAAATGATTTTTTAAATGATTTTTTAAAGTTATGGTCAGAAATTGCCAGGAAAAAGCTGTTTTAGTTTATTCATACAGAGGAAGAGAGATAAAAACAAAATAACCATAAATTACATACATTAACACACATTTAAGAAATGTTCAAAGCAAATAGCATAGAAAGTGGGACTATTCCTTAAGAAGGGCAGCATGACAAGTGGCATTACTACTCTGCTTCTTCCCAAACACGTATCTCAGAACGAGCTCATGCAGTACATTCTACTTCAGACGGCTGACAAAGCACAATGAAAACTGTCAAATATTGCAGTAAGAAATCTGCTTTCTCAGAATTTCTCAAACCTACTGGACTACAAAACAAGTTTTTACATAATATAGCTACAAACAGACTGCAATACGATACTCGCCAGATGATCATTTTGGGAAACCCTTCTGTCCTCTGCTTACTTAGGTAGTGTCAGCCAACAGTTCTCTCAGCCAAACGTTCTGAGGTAAGCAAATAAGTTTTAACTAAGCACTTTTCAAAAACTAAGCATTTCAATTTGAACCCTCCTTCTATATCCTGCCAAACATTCTTCCCACTCTTTACAAGAAGCAAATGCATCCTTAATTCAGTTATCTGACCCCAAAACCAATCTTTTCTCTCTGACATAATTTCTTTTCTTTTTTTAAGGTTTTATTTATTTATTTACTTATTTGACAGAGAGCGAGAGAGGGAACGCAAGCAGGGGGAGTGGGAGAGGGTGAAGCAGGCTTCCCACTGAACAGGGAGCCCGACATGGGGCTCGACCCCAAAATCCTGGGATCATGACCTGAGCCAAAGGCAGACACCCAACGACTGAGCCACGCAGGCGTCCCTAAAAACTTTCAAAAGACATAAAGTTTAAATGAAAAACAAGTAAAAATCTCTTAGTTAAGAAATACATTCCCTAATTCTTCAGACTGTGTCATTCACTTTGATGGAATCACCTAGACTTGGTAAATGTAAATTCTGAAATAGCATCTATGACTTATTTTAGATGCTTCAGGAAAGGAACACATCTCCCATTCGTATCATGAGCCTCCATAAACTCGCCAATAAACTACCGATATAACATAATTAACTTAGAAGATATAGCAGTCCCCCACTTTATAGGCAGGGATACATTCCAAGAACCCCAGTGGACACTGAAACTGCACAAAGTACAGAATTCTATATGTACTATGTTTTATTTGTATACATATATATGATAAAGTTTAATTTACAAATTAGGCACAGTAAGAGATTAATAGCAATATCTAATAATAAAATAGAATAATTATAATAATGTACTGTAATAAAAGTATAAAAGTTATGTCAATGTGTTTTCTCTCCCAAAATATCTTACTATACTATACTCACTCTTCTTGTGATGATTTGAGATAAAATGCCTACGTGATGAGATGGAGTGGGGTAAATGACACAGGCATCGTGTCCTAGCATTATGCTACTACGGACCTTCTGACCATACGATGACAGAGGAAAGTTATTTGCTCAGGGTAACAGTTGACCAAAGGTAACTGAAAAAGTTATGGAAAGCGAAACCACAAGTGAGGTAGACTACTGTATATATTTTACTACAAATGAATGAACTACTTATAAATCCTAAAAGGAGGGAATTAAAATTTTTTAATCAGAAGATTTTTTTTCTTTCCATACCTACCTTTTAATATTACATAAGGACAAAAGCCCCAACCCTAAATGAGGTATCACAGAAAAAGCCAACAATACATGGTGACTTTCTAGATACTGGGAAGTGAGATAAATAGGACTATAGTATCTAAAGGAAGTGAAAAAGCAACTAAGCATAGATGGAAGAGATAAAAGAAGAAAAGGGATAAAGAAACAGACCAAAGATAGATATTATAATTACAAAAATACCTACTGAGATCATTGGACCCAGAGAAAAGAGCAAAGCTACAGCATACAAAGGAAAGGTTATGGTTAGAATCAAAAACTTTAAGAACAGCATAAAGGAACACTTAGTTCAAACACTTCACTTTACAAAGGAAAAACTGAGGCCCAGAGAGTTTAAATGACTTGACAAGACCAAAGAGTGAATTAGCAGAAGAATTCAAGCTCTAACCAGGTCTCCAAGTAACCTGTGACCAGTTTATTATTCTTTCCCAAACTAAGAAAATGCAATTGTAGCCCTTTTCTGTTTTTGCAAAAGGACAACAAAATGGGGAAGGAGCATTATCTTCATCAGGCTAATTTTTTTTTAATGAATCTATTCTTTATTTTTCTAGAGCTAATTATCCATTTGTAAATTATTCATATTTTCCTACTTAAAATTTTTTTCATTGTTAAAAACTACTTCAAAAGACCACTAAGGGGACGCCTGGGTGGCTCAGTTGGTTAAGCGGCTGCCTTCGGCTCAGGTCATGATCCCAGCATCCTGGGATCGAGTCCCACATCGGGCTCCTTGCTCGGCAGGGAGCCTGCTTCTCCCTCTGCCTCTGCCTGCCACTCTGTCTGCCTGTGCTCACTCGCTCGCTCTCTCTAACAAATAAATAAAATCTTTAAAAAAAAAAAAAAAAAAGACCACTAAGGTTTGACCCCGAATCAGTCTAGTGTTGTCTGGGGGCTTTAAAAAAAATTTCATGACGGGACACCTGGGTGGCTCAGTTGGTTGAGCGGCTGCCTTCGGCTCAGGTCATGATCCCAGCATCCTGGGATCGAGTCCCACATTGTGCTCCTTGCTCGGCGGGGAGCCTGCTTCTCCCTCTGCCTCTGCCTGCCTCTCTGACTGCCTGTGCTCACCCTCTCTCTCTCTTTCTAACAAATAAATAAATAAAATCTTAAAAAAAATAAATAAAATAAAAATAAAAATTTCATGACAATTTAGAATTTAGAGAGCACATGCTATTCTATACTCAATTCAATTTTTGACAACTGTACTATACAAAGCCGTGTCTCTTCCCCCAGAGACTTAACAAGTTATGTATGTCCTCAGTTCCTGAGATAGGACATTATAGAACAGCCACAAATTAATAACAGCCACTTTTTAAAAATACTGGCTACTTCCCAGGTACTATGCTTTACATATTTTTATCTTAATCAGTCGCCAAAACTCTAACAGACGTTAACATACCTCTTTTATGTATTGGGAAATGTATTCAGCCTACAATAAATGACGAGAATTTGAATTCTGATATGGAAAAACTATTTTGAGATGTACTATTAGCCTTGCCTATTATGTAACTACATTAAAATGTGAAATTTGAATTAAAATTTGAAGCACATGCTTTCACCTTAATATTTCATAAGACAATGAGTAAGGCAGCACTTACTTGATGCCTCAATGTCTATGATTTTATACTTAAAAATTTATTCTCTCTTTCCCCATTTTATTTTGGGAATAAAGAACCTTAATTTCAATATTACTTTTATTTAACAGAATAAATTATGCAAATAAACTAACACATTCTAAAGAGCTTAATGTCTATTCCTTGACATCTGTGACAAAAATTTAGTAAAACTGTCATTTTAACTTGTTTGGCTCAAATATGTACCACTTAAAATTTAAGTATGGGACTTAACGTATACTAATTCAGGATCTCTAAAGTTTAACATTTGAGTTTTCAGTGTATATTAGTGAAAATGCAGAGTCTGCATTAACTAAGAAATTTAGAATTAAGTAATTTTTAGCTCTTCCTATGACTATATAAATGCAAGGATTTAAACAATAGATTATCTGACATTTTTAACATACCTGTCACAGAATCTGATCTGGAATGCTCTTCACTGTCTGAATCCTCCAGTAAATCATCACTTGAAGACAAAGTAAAAAATAATTTGAATTTCAAAAAAACGTATACATATTGTGAGACAAAGAACAAAGTTGCAACAACCACTGCTCTGCATCCCAAATGTATCATACAAAACTACTAAAACTCACTTAAATGACATGTAAGTAGTCTGAGATCATAACTGATTTAACAATGCTGGTATTGGATTACCTTAAAATCATGAAATAAGTGTCTGAAACAGAATGTGGAAATCTCTAAGAATCTGTAATAAAATCTGTAGGGATTTGAAGAGAGTTAAGGTATGACTGGGAACAGTCGGTTAAATAAACAGATAAAAGAGTGAGGCAGCTAATAAAATCAAGTACAAGCTCCAGATAGTAAAGTTTTAATAATTATTGTATTAAACTGCATTCTGGAAAGGTGTCCTAAACCCAAATAAAAGAGCTATATAAGTGTGCGTTTATGTACACATACTCTCTCTCACACACACACATACACACCCACTCACATGCATTTCATTTTTATTTTGCGTTTGGTCTGTTTGTTTTGGAAAGGGTAATAACAACTCCCTAACAAGCAGGGAAACTAATACAACTCAGTAGTTAGGGTTTAAGAAGAGAGGAGGTCCCTTATTTACTCTTTACTCAGACAGATAAGACACTGCCAGCCTCCCTCTTTGCATCCATCTTTATCCTTACTCTCATTTGTTAGCAGACAGGAAGAAAATTTAATAAAAGATTGCTCTAGTACAATATGAGACTGTCTGTACTCTAACAAACAGCACTTCTACAGTAGTTCTAAAATTCTGATGACCTCAAAAAAATTAAAAGAAGCATTTTGAAGGAAAGAAAATATTAACTCTCCCTCCTTGAAACAATAGATTTCACTTACAATTGAAATAACCAGGCACTTCAGTAATTTTTTTTTGAAGATTTTATTTATTTATTTAAGAGAGAGAGAGAGAGAGAGCATGAGAAGGGGAAGGGTCAGAGGGAGAAGCAGACTCCCTGCAGAGCAGGCAGCCCGATGCAGGACTTGATTCCAGGATCACAACCCAAACCGAAGGCAGTCAGTCACCCAACCAACTGAGCCACCCAGGTGCCCCAGCACTTCAGTAATTTTAAATGAAATGCGAGTTAGTAATCTTTGTTTAAAAAAAAAAATGTTTGAAAATAAGGGGCAGGGACAAGGACAGGGCTCAGTTAGACGTTTCTGACAAATTTCTATGTTTAAAATTTTTCAAGTGGAAATAACTGTCCATAAAACAATTCTGTGCTATAAATAACAAAAAAAATGTACAAAAGTTCAAGATCAGCTGTTAATTAGCCTTTAGCTATTTAAATACTAACTGGCTGATTTCAGAGAAATAATAAAGAAAAATAAATAAATTGGAAAAATAAATCCCAAGAGGAAATATTAATCATTGGGAATTATCCAAAATAAAGAACTCCAAACCAAGACACAATAACTTTCAAGTATGGAAGGGTTTTCACATTAAAAAAACAACCAAGTATTACACAGCTATAAGGAAAAAAGGAGAAATAAAGTAGTTTTATATTTTGTTTTATTTTTAATTTTATTTTTGTTTATTTAAGTAGGCGTCACACCCAATGTAGAGCCCAACACAGGGCTTGAACTCATGACCCTGAGATCAAAACCTGAGCTGAGATCAAGAGTTGGAAACTTAACTGACTGAGCCACCCAGATGCCCCAAGTAGTTGTATATTTTAAGAAGGAATTCAAGGTGTCTTGATTATGAAATTATAAATAATGTTACAAAGGCTTGCCAGATAATCACCTTAACTGGCAAAAAACAAAACAAAACAAAAAGAAGCTCTTTCTAAAGTTTTTCAAAATACAATCTTTTCTTTAAAAAATTATTTGACAGAAAAATTCTCATACCATTACCTAATAAAATCATATGAGTAAAATGGTTGAACTGTAAAGTAAGAGGGTGAATTTTATGATCTGTATACCTTAATTAAAACAAATATGGGTTTAAAAACACAGATAAATACATATTAAAAATTTTATATATGTAAATATTAACATAACTAGATGATGTGATTATGGGTACTCTATGTTTCTTCAAGTTACTTTCCATATTGTCCAATTTTTCTATGTTAAGCATGCATTACGTTTATAACAGACACTAGATTTACTAAAGCCTTTTTACATGTGCAAAACCTTCTGCAGAATAACAAACATACAAAATAAGTAAGACATTATGATTAAGTTTTAAACAGTTAGTTATGATTATCTATTTTTGAAAACTGAAGATACTAGTATCACATGGATACCTTAGCTTTGATATATCAATAATATATATACAACTTCAAAGTTAAATGCAGGAAATTTTTACCAATTTAAAAAATATAACATACAAAATGAAACAAAAATGTTAATTCATTTAATTTAAACGTGTTCCCAAATAATCTTTCCTCCCAAATATTCTTCCCTGAATAAGTTCAGAACAAAGACAAATGTTGCCTTTCAAAGAGAAATGGTCAAAAACAATCCATAAGCAAACTATACTGCTAATTAAGCTTCTTGGCTAAGTTTTAACTTGTTTAATTAATATATTATTCTTTGAGCTAATGAAACTCATACGGTGTATTTTAAAACAAATACACTATATATTGTGCCACAACATCAGTATTAGTCTGGTTCTGTATATTCAATACCAATGCAATGGAAATCCTGCTACCTTTGAGGAGAGGGAAAGCCAGAGAGGGGAGACTGAGTTTAGAGAGGAAGTTCAGCTTCCTCCTACCACCCCAACTTAAGAGTTCTCTTTCTGTACGAATCACTTCACTTTCTCAGGAGAAAGGGGTCCTTCTACCCTAGAAAGACTACCTCTTAGAAGCACACAGAGATCTATACCTCAACTCCAGCACACTACCCCAACATAGTACCTGTCCACCCGAGATACTGGGTGTTTACTGAAAATGTACATTTTACCTAAGAGAGAGAGAGAGTGTGTGTGTGTGTGTATGCACGCATATGTGTAATCTTAAAAAGTACGCCTCGATTCAATTTTTAATTCCCAAATTACAAAACTCCAAGACAAACATTCTTATTAAAATCAGTGTTCAGGGGCCCCTGGATGGCGCCAACTCTTGGTTTCAGCTCAGGCTGTGATCTCGGGGTGGGCTCCGCACTCAGCACACAGTCCGCTTCCGATTCTCTCTACCTCTCCCTCTACCCCTCCCGTTTATGCTCTCTTTCTAATATAAATAAGAAAATCTTTAAAAAAATAAATCAGTGTTCAGAAGTACATAACAATTTCATTATCTTCTATTAATTTTCCACTAACTTCTAAGAAAATCACAGAGCTCAAGCACACTTACTTTCTAGTCCTATTAACAAATGCGGTCAAAACTCAGAAACAGGCCACCTGCTTTTCCATCAAGCTGGGGATTTATTCACAGGGATTTATAATAACTGAGAACAGCCATGAAGCTTTAATTCATTCTGTTTCAGAGCTCAGGCCACATTTACCTATCCCATAATTTATATTTACCTACCATAATTTATACGTATCATTACCAAGAAAGACTAGACAGAGGGTGTAACCTTCCCAACTAATATACTGTGAATTTTCCATAAATTCCATTAATGAAACAATTTGCACTAATAAAGTTTTACATTAGTTCTTAATGAAGGTACATGCCACCAAACGGACTGTGAAGTAAAATACTGTTAACTCACTGGCTGTGGTCTACCATCTATCACGCATAATTAACATATGAAGCCCCTGCAAGTGAAATGACAGATTGCCTCAGCATCAGGACATCTGATCACAGTTATAGGCTCCATTTCACACTGCTACCTTCAGAATCTTAAAAGGGAGTAGCTTCTACTGCTTAAGACAAGTTGAGTGGTTTTTGGAACCCTTCATTCTGTCTGCTTGAGAATACTGCATATGTTGCTCCTATAGTCCTAGCGCAGTTTAGAGTTAACAACTACAGTGTCTTGGGAGATGAGTGGGTAAAGTAAAATAATAACTTTGACTCTCCAGCCACCACATAGATCAAATACAGCTACAGAAATCAAGATTGTCAGAAAAGCTGAATGGAAGAGAATCCAACACACAACGATTTTACCAAAATGTCTCTATAGCAACAATTATCATGTCTCAACTCATCGCTGACTACTGATAAATTGCTTTAAATAATCAGGTCATCTTGCCTAGCCACAGGTTATTTCACTATTCATTAGCACTTCTACAACTTGAGGTGCTAATGAAAACAAGTGGAAACCCAAATCATGTGGTTCAACCGCCCTAGGAAAAGATGTAGAAGGTAAAATAACAAGTTTAATCCAAGGATTCTGTTTCATTGTTTAGACTTTATTCTTCAGTGCAGCAATTGTTTCCAATTGGCATAGACTGAGACAGAAAATAAAGTACATTTTACAGACAATGGCATTTCTGAATGAAAATTGTTCTCAAGTATCACACAGCTCTTCCAGATTTTATAACTAAATGTTTGTTCCCTACTCTCTTGAACTAATAATTTTTTCTGCCCCTTTAATTAGAATTAAGAGAATATAAAATTCAGAAAAACACATAACGCTTATAAATGCCATTTAAAAAAAATTCACATACCTATCTCCTTCCAATTTTGGTATGTCTGAGCAGCTAGAGGAGTCTTCCAACCATGCCAAAGTTGGCCTCCTTGATTCAACTGCCGAGCTTGGTTCTCCCGACAGAATAAGCTGTTGTACAATTGCTGGGTCATATGCATTAATTTCAAACTTCAAGTGCACCTAAATGAATGACAAGCCTAAGTTTAAGACTGGTTTTTTCCTCAATGACAACTTTGTTACTTCATAATTGAAACATACCTTCATAAGTTTGGAAACATCCCATATGCAGATCTTTCCTCGTTTTGTTGCAGCAGCTAGAAAATGAGGGCAGCTCCCCGAGCCAAAGCAAGCTATTCTGTCAGTTCCATCCGTACAGGGAAACTGCGCAGGACTTGTTGCGAGAGTGACAGACAGTGGCACATTCTGTGTGTGCTCACCTTTCACAAACGGGCAGTTTGGGGAGTGTCTCTCGTGTTCGGACCTTTACATAGAGGAAGGAAGGAAAAGTTACTGAACAACAAAGCTGTCAAGTCTGTGGCTTAAAAGAGAACCCCAGGATCATCTTTTCTTTTTTAAAAAACAACTGAAGTATGCTTTATTAGAAAGACTCAAATGCCACATTATTCAATCTTATCAAGATCACTCTAACATATCCAAACACTTACTGTAGCAGCAGATTTTATTCCCTTTAATGGATTACACATAAAATCAGTCTCTGACGAAACAGAAATGCTATAGTATAATTTATACTATATTCACATATTGATTAAATTGTGTAAAGTCTAGTATTTCCTCACACGTTTCGGTTTAAAGTTCTCCATAAAGGTACAGCATGGTGACAAAAGGTAACAATATTGTACTATATTCCTGAAATTTGAGAAGAGGATGTATCCTAAATTAGATCTTAACACAAGTACACAAACAAAATGGTAACTGTGTGGAGGTGATGGATATATTAATTAGCTTGACTGTGGCAGTCTTTTATATATACCAAAACATCAAGTTGTACATCTTGTGCTATTTTTACGTGTCAAAGATACCTCTATACAGCTATTTTTAAAATTACATATAATTATATGCCTATCTATACTTACCAGTGGCCACAACTGTAAATGACGTATAGTAAAAACTCAATAAATATCATTCACATCACAAAGAATTTTTTAGTAAAGATCCAAAAGCAAAAAGATCTACAGAGTATAGATAAAATGACCTATACTAAGAACAAGAAATATATCTTACATATGCACTACAGGATCCGACCAGATAAATAATTTCTAAGCAAAATATCTTTTCAAAGAAACACAGAAAGATAATGTTCATGGACTGTACATTATTTCTTTCACATAAATGCTTAATGAGCAAAAAGAAATGTTAAATTTGTTTACCTAGAAAATCCTAACACGTTTAATAGAAATACAACACTAGGAATTCTCAAGACTAGTATAACGACTCTAAAAATCTCAAATATTGAAAGCAGGATCAACTTTAAGACTTAAAAATTATGTCTCCAACTTTGTGACTACTCTCTTTCTGGTTATTCTTTTTTCTTATTCTCACTAGCTGTAATTACAAGGCATTATCTGAAATGTCAGGATGCCACTACCAAAAAAAGAATTTCCATGGCAAAGAAGGGAAAACTATACTTACAAAATATGCCATTCCTTAGGGCGTATATGTTTCTTTTTACAAGGCCACCTACAACTTACCTATATCCAAATGTAAGCTCTGGACAATCTTGCAATATGCAAATGTCTTCAATAATTGTTTTTACAGGACATCCCCAAGCACGTATTTTGACTGGATTCCCTCCCAACTAAATCCTAGGGTATTTTCCTCTTTCCACCCTTCTTTCTTCCCTGAGTTTTAACTTTTTAATTAAAATATTATTTATACAAGTGACATATAACTATATAAAATAAAGCTAAATACACTCAGTTATAATATCCAGTTCCAGGAATCTCTTTTCCCACCTCCAAATAAACACTTTTATGAATTTAAGTGGTATACTTCTAAAATATCTTTGTAATTTTTCACATACATGTAAAGATTTTTTCATTTTAAATAAAAGTACTACTGCATGAATCATCCTACAACAATCTTCTTGACATAATAACATAACTCAAAGTTATTGATGGTGAATAACAGCAAACTACTGATTCTTTTTCACTGTTGGATAATAGATTATATGAGCATACCACATTTTATTTGGCTATTCCATCCTGACAAACATTTAAGATGATTCCAGTTTTTCACTGCAGTTAACCATCCACTTTATGCCTCTTTGCATATAAGAGGAATTAATTCTCTCAGGTAAATAAGTAGAAGTGGAACTGCCAGATAATAGGGTATGCTTATTTTATTTTTTAAAAACTTCAATCTCCCTCCAACTAGCCCTCCCTCCATCAAAATATGAGAGTCCCATTGCCTAACTGCAAGTCTTCCTTCCCCCTCCCACCCGCTGCCGCTCCGTACAGATTCACAAGGTACCTAGGCTCAGCTTCCCAACTCTCATCAATCCTGTTCCCTCCTATCCATTTAGAACACTGTCCTCAAGCCCTCAGAGATGCTACCAATTGCTTAAATTTGAGGAATCCTGAATCCTGGGGCAAGAAGAGATAGAATCCTTGATTCCCTGACCATGTCAAGAAAAGACAGGTTTTGACAGCGCAAGCTGAATGAGTCAATTTCCTCCCCCCAAAATATTATGAATATTTATGAGAATATTTATGAATATTCTATAATGTCCTGGTAAAACTTCTCAGGGATGGGTGAAGTAACTAAGGATCCGTCCGAGAAACTAAAAAATACATGTTAAAATGGTTTCTATATATATAAATAGTTTCTAGGGGAAAAGACTGAGTTCCAAACAGAACCTTAACCTACAATGAAAACTGCACATGTTCAACTCTCAGTCCACCGCAAGCTGGAATCCATATGTACACTCTGATAGGCTTTAGATAGTTCACCCCACTCACGTCAGCTGATTAACATTCAGAAACCTCAAACTAATTTTACTACAAATCCTGGCTCCATCACTAATCAGCCATATGTCCTTGGCAAATTTTATTTTCCTTATTTACAATTGGATAATAATTTCTATCCGTCCTATAAAATGAAGATAGTGGAGCGCCTGGGTGGCTCAGTGGGTTAAAGCCTCTGCTTTCAGCTCAGGTCATGATCTCAGGGTCTTGGGATTGAGCCCCGCGTCGGGCTCTCTGCTCAGCGGGGAGCCTGCTTCCCTCTCTCTCTCTCTGCCTGCCTCTCTGCCTACTTGTGATCTCTCTCTGTGTCAAATAAATAAATAAAAATCTTTTTTAAAAATTAAATAAATAAAATGAAGACAGTAATACCCAAAATATGAAAATTAAACAAGTCAAAAATATATAAAGTGCTTAGGATGATACCTGGTATATAGCATTACATAAATATTTGCTCTTATTATTATTATTTCTATTTCTATTAATAAGGCCTCAGTTATTTTTTTAAAAATTAGGTTTCAGGGGCACCTGGGTGGCTCAGTGGGTTAAAGCCTCTGCCTTCGGCTCAGGTCATGATCTCAGGTCCTGGGATCGAGCCCCACATCGGGCTCTCTGCTCAGCATTGAGTCTGCTTCCTCCTCTCTCTGCCTGCCTCTCTGCCTACTTGTGATCTCTGTCAAATAAATAAATAAAATCTTAAAAAAAAAAAAATTAGGTTTCAATACATGATCTCTAATATTAACCAAGTTCTAAACGTTCACCTATTAGAATTCAAAATCACCACCAACTCCTAAAATTACTTCAAAGTTAAAAACGTAACTCATAAGGCCCTGTTTTGTGGATTCCCTACTGACAGGCTGCCGGCAACTGACCACGATCACACTGCCGAAGTTAACCATGCTGTATCAACTTACTTATCATAACCTTCTGGTTCACGGCCTAATTCTATTCTTTGGCACTTCTCCCATGTGGATTTTAGGAAGTCAAAGACCTTGGCTACTATACGCCAAATGATGTGACAGAGCAAAGACACTGTTATTTCGTTCTCTTATGACAAAGGCAAAAATACAGATGGAAAAAGGCAAGAACATCATTCTATCTAGATGAAAAACAGAAAATTTAGAAGCTTACTTATAGGATGAATTTAGCCTATTACGTCCAGAAAAAGCAACACTCACCAGGGTTCATCAGTAGGTTCCCAGCAAACAAGACACACACTGCAAGTAAAGCACATGGCTCTGTCATCTCCAGATGAGGCAGGCTGCAAATTCATGATGAAGACAGTTACGGTTAATAATAAAATAGCCTTTTAATAAAAACTCTTCTAAAAATGTGCATAATCTTGGGTAAAAAAGCACACTGAGGGAAAGACAATTTGCCTATACACTGATTCCAAAAATACAGTGAATACCCAAATGTTTTAAAAATGTACTGCTTTACTTGAAAAATTGTGTTTCATCAAAAAAATGAGCACTACAGTCAAATTATTAATAGCAGTGACTGCAGTTGGAGATAGGAAAAGGCACATTTTGACTCGTACTTGAATTTTAACAGTGAGTATATTTGTATATTAACTTGTAATTTAAAGTAAAGAATTTTAAAAAATGAGGACTAAAACACAGAGACACACACATACTCAATCTCTAATCTTAGCATCTTCTAAATGCGTTACTGAAATAGTTGAAACACAGTCTGATGTATTTTATTATTAAAAACTGAATCTCATATAACCGCACAAGAAAGGCCAAATAAAAAGGAAAAGCAAATTAGTGAACCTAATTCATGTATTCTTTAATCACACAGGACAAAATGTCATATATATAAAATAATACATCCAAATCTGAACTAAAATACAGTTCTGATGACAAACATTACTATTTTTGAGGACTCACTTTACTTAGCACCAACTATTCATATAGATGTAAATTCATTTACATTTTTTAAAATTAAGAATAATCAATCCCTAAAACAGGCATTAAGATTCTAGATCTCTCTGCAAGAGATCTAGATCTCTTTGCAAGGATGATCTCTTGATCATCTTTGCAAGGATGGAATACTTATCTCTTTGCAAGGATGGAATACAATGAACAATAATTCAGCAGAAAAAATACCAAGGCATCACTTCACAGAGACTGTTTTGGGAAATGACACCAAACAGCAATGAAGACAAATTATCAGGAAAAATGGTCCATATTCAAACTTTAAGTTACGAAAATAATTTCAGTAATTCCAGGATTAGCCAGCCTCCGAACTAATCTATCTTTAAATGCAAATCTGACAGACCATGAACAAAACAGTCAAATATATATAAATTTCTGATTTAATTTTAGTTAAGATATTCCAAACACTTCAAGACCCCTAAGGAATAATCATTCTTCAGATTCTTTACAATAGTTACTTCAATGTATTTCAAAGTTTAGTTGAATTCTGAAATTAAGTAAGCAAGCTTTATTTAAACTGACATGTAAGTATTAAATTGCTTAGATTCTTTAGCAGTGTTTAAGCCATTCTACACCACTCAGATTAAACCTCCTTTAATACATAATCCCCATCTGAAGTCATTTTTCTTAACTTCCCTTTACTTTAGCTCAGTGAACCCCTCTCTTAATGTCCCACTCTCGTCTTTTTGTCACACGAATCCCTAAAATGTACACTCTCCTCTTTTCCTACATAAATCTCTTTTCCTTGACTAATCATTCCCCTTTCTGTGCAATTTCTTAATCGGTTCTTCAACATATCTATTCAGACTGCACTGCACTACCTGCAATGCTGATTCTACAGTTATACAGAAGTATGTGGGTAATTTATATCCCCACCAAAATTAGAATTTCAGGAGTAACTGCAGTGTTAACTTTTGTTGCATTATCCTCTGTATCTACTACTCTGTTATGAATGTAGAAACCAAGAAGTGAAAATAAACACACATCCAATGAGAACACTTTCCAAAAAGCAAATCTGAAGATTTGCCTGGCTTCTGAAAGAAAAGAGTTATGAAGCATTAACTCAGTTGTTAGTTACCTGTAACAAATACTTTTTTCCCTTTTTGCAAAGGTACAAGAATAAAACAAAATTCACACAAATGCATACACACAAGCACACAGTGAGGTTGCATAAAACAAGTTTTTGAGAAAGTATTAAATGCTAATGATTTTACTGAAGAGTACAAAAGCATACTGGAAAAAAAAAAATGTTTTTTGAGCCTTTTTTACCTGATGATAAAATCCAGCTTGAGCCATGGGATCTGGCTGTGCCCATCGATAGCCTACATGAGGCCATGAGGTAAATGTCTCCCGTCTGTTGGCTTCACTATACATCAGCGATCTACAAGTAAACATATTTTATGCAATCGAAGTTAGGTATCAAATTACAATGGCACTCCTCAACAATGAAGACAAATTTTACTGGATTATCAACAAAATCTGGGAATGGTCTAATGACTAAGTTCAAATGGGTATTTTAAACTAAAAATTGATCGCTTTTAGGAATTTCCCTTAAACACTATAGGGAAAAAGAAACCTATTGATGGCTACAACTGATAATTCCAGGTATAGATTAAATTAACGAATGTTGCATAATTACCAAGCAGAGACCACAAAATCTGGAGACATAAAGACAGAGTCATATGTTTTTATCATGTGCCAAGTCTGCATAAATGGATAAAACCTCAACCAAAGGAATAGTGGTTTTATCTCAACCACGTTGAGAAAGTATTTTCCAGTTTAATTTTAAAATTTTTTTAGTTTTTTAAGTAGAAAGCAGTTTTCTTTCTGTTCTTTCTCCAGAGAAATCCTTTTCTAGCAAAGCTGTACTCTCCAGGGAATCACCAAAAAAGAAAATCTTCATATATGTTCTCATATTAAAATATATTACCTCATTGAGAGTAAACATATAACCCAAAGTATTTTTTTAAATGAGTTGCTTTAACAATTTTTTTAATTTACTTTAAGTAAGCTCTATGGCCAACACCGGGCTTGAATTCATGACACCAAGATCAAGAGTCACATGCTCTACCAAGCGAGCCAGCCAACACCCAACCTAGAGTATTAGTTCAAAGAATGATACAAATTTAGAAAAAGTCCAAATGCTTTCAAGAAAGAAAGGACTGTAAGCAAAAGTTACTCTTCCAAACACAAAAGTGCAAATGGTAACAGTAAAGGAGAAAAGGAAAACAAAGTGGTAAAGGTCATCACAGTGAAACCAGAAAAATACTTTTCTCTAAATTCTTCCCTAAATTAGCACATAATTTCCTATACTATTGCTAGTGAGCTTAGGTTTAACTCATAGTTGTGTTCTGCTTTGAAAAAAACAAAGGTGTTGGGTTAAAAAAGCCTTCTCATTTACAGACTATAGATGTCTTCAGGATTTGTGTCTGAAAGAAAACCACCCACTTATTTGTATGACCGAACAAAAGAGCAACAGCATCTGACAGACCCTAACTCAAACCTCCAACAGACCTAAGTTCATGAACATCCTCCTAAGTTCCTAGATTCATTCTTAATGAAACAAATACCACAGACTACATCAAAATTAGTATTTGGAGACATTTAAACACCTCCAGAAACACAATATCCTATCCAGTGAATGCATTTCCTAAAATAAGACATTCGCCACAGCTTGCAAAGATTTCTTTAGAAACCCAGCTACTATTTGCAAAGAAAATAGCTCTGAAGGGCTGTTTTATAATCTCAAGACAGGCACAGCTCTAGGAAAAGAAATTCTTATTCCAGGTACATTTCCCCCCTCTCCAGATAGTTAAGGAATATTCTAATGACAACCATACCCTGGTAGCTATTCAGATTAAAAACGATAGTCTCTATATTTACCCAAAAGACAGACAATGCAGTATTACTATACAATATAAAAACCCTTCTCAAATGTTAACCCAATAGACGTTATTTACATAATAAGAGAATCACTCCACAACAAAAAATAGGCAACTAGTCAAGCAAAAGTCTCAGTTTACCAAGAGCTAAGCTAATAAGTATTGCAAACTAATGTAAGAGCCACACTCAATGAAAGTTAATATATTCAGCAGGGGCTTTGCTAATATCAGCATGAAAAAAAAGCATAAGAAGTTATAATTTACATCCATGAAAATGTGAAATGCTACCTGGGAAGGCAAATGTTAACTTATCAAAACTGCTAAGTTTAATATTTCCTTACAGCATTTCTCAACTTAATACTTTTGGTAAGAATATAATGTTATGGGGTGCCTGGGTGGCTCAGGTGGTTAAGCATCTGCCTTAGGCTCAGGTCATGATCTCCAGATCCTGGGATTGAGCCGGTAAGCTCCAGGCTTAGCAGGGAGTCTGCCCCCTCTGCCCCTCCCTGCTCTCTCTCAAAATGAATAAATAAAATCTTAAAAAAAAAAAAAAAAGAATCTAATGTTATTCCAAACAGAAATCATTTAACTTTTTAAATGAACAAATTACTGGCTTTTTAATTAGTTTTATACAAAGCAGGACCTCAATGAATCTCTACTGAAGAAAATAATGGTTGAGGTATGATTTCTGTAATACACTGTTTAAATCCAGGGCAGGCAGCATAAAAATCTTAATTCAAGGGGCGCCTGGGTGGCTCAGTGGGTTAAGCCTCTGCCTTCAGCTCAGGTCATGATCCCAGGGTCCTGGAACTGAGCCCTGCATTGGGCTCTCTGCTCAGCAGCGAACCTGCTTCTTCCTCTCTCTCTGCCTGCTTCTCTGCCTACTTGTGACCTCTATCTGTCAAATAAATAAATAAAATCTTTAAAAAAAAAAAAATCTTAATTCAAAATTGCCCTAACTGATTTAACTCTCTTCTTTTTTTAAGTAGGAAATAATATATATGGCTCTTATACATAGGTTCTGGCACAGCTTTTCAATTTATGAAAATTCACCTCAAAGGTCACAAAATTTCATCAAGGCAAAATAATTCTTATCTATCAAATAATTACATTTTTAAGGAGACTCAAATATTTACTAAGCACAGAGCTGGAATTTTCAAAACAGTTTTATGACCCCTTTAAATACCAAGAGAAATTGTTTAACAGCAATTCAAGTACTAATTCACTTCAGTATTTTGTATGAGAATCTGAATGGTTTTCCAAAATACTTTGATAAAATACATTTTGAATCATAATTAATCTTTTATTATTCTTGATTAATCCAAAAACCTAATCAATTCAATTTCACGGTAACATCTCTTTATAAACAAGTTTATACCTGTCCACAGAACGGCCTGGCCCCACTCCAAGTTCTGGACGAGCACTAGGTAAGAGGTAAGACAATCTGTCCATCACTGAGGATGCCACAGGTAAGGCAGCAACATTCTGATTTATTTTCTTGAGTTCATTCACAATGGCACTGGCAATGGACTTCAACACATGATGAGGAAGATGAAATGTAACTGTGGCCCACTGAAATAAATTGGGAGTGTAAGCAAAGGAAAATGTACTCAACAGTTTAAACCCAAACTGTAACTTATACGTTATAAAATAAAGAACTATTCAGCAGTCTCGAGTTACTCCACTAATTCATCATTTAAAGCAGGAGCTTGAAATTAGTAAAAAAATGAAACCTCAATTAGAAAAAGACAGCATAGAACCTGATGGTAACACACCTTCTTACACAAGCATCAACAATTTAGGATAATAAAACTCACCCATTATTTTTTATATTCCTCCAGCACATTTACAATGTCAAGCACAAACTAGGCAACAAAACTCTCTGTTTATATGAATGTACTTGTACATTGGGGCGTCTGGGTGGCTCAGTAGTTAAACGTCTGCCTTTGGCTCAGGTCATGATCCCAGGGTCCTGGGATCGAGCCCCACATCAGGCTCTCTGCTCAGCAGGAAGCCTGCTTCTCCCTCTCCCACTCCCCCTGCTTGTGTTCCCTCTCTCACTGTGTCTCTCTCTGTCAAACAAAACCTTAAAAAAAAAATAAAGAATGTACTTGTACAGTGTAGTGATACTGTACACATGCACAGGCACATGAGGATTTACTTCAGTTTAGCAGACGCTTATGTATTTATTGTGGTCACTATACACAGAGTAACGAAAAGCACAGATCTTGTAGTCACACAGACTTGGACTCCAAGATCATCTTCACCATCAACTATGTGACCCAGGTCAAATTCATTTCTGTAATATGAGGGAAAACGGGTGCCTGGGTGGCTTAGTTGGTTAAGTGACAGACTTCAGCTCAGGTAATGATCCTGGAGACCCAGGATGGAGTCCCACATCATCCCCGCAGCGGGCTCGCTGCTCAGTGGAGAGTCTGCTTCTCCCTCTAACCCTCCCCCACTGTCATGCTTTCTCTCCCATTCAAATAAATAAATAAGATCTTTGGAAAAAAAAAAAAAAAGAAGAAGAAAAATACCTACTCACACAATGTGGTTTTTAAAAAGATTTCATTTGTTTATTTGACAGAGATCACAAGTAGGCAGAGAGGCGGGGGGGTGGGGGGGCAGCAGGCTGCCTGCTGAGCAGAGTGCCCAATATGGGGCTCAATCCCAGGACCCTGAGACCATGACCTGATTCAAAGGCAGAGGCTTAACCCACTGAGCCACCAGGGCGCCCCTCTACTCACACAATGCTCTTATGAAAATTCAAGTAAACTGGTACAACGTTTAATACAATAAGCATTCAACAAATATTAACTACAATTATTTAACATTAAAATTATTTTAAAAGTTAGAAAGCAAAAATGCTAGGTATTATCATTCTGGAGAAATAAGTCTATAAAATAATTTCATTTCTATATCCTTCTTGCTCACCTATGGTTTCTACTCTGTCTAGTACATTCAAGGCAGCCTACTAAATTATAACTTATCCATCTAACTAGAAAAACTTTTGGGCAGAAACATGACTTGAATTGCTACAAAGAAATAAAGAGTAACAAAGAAAATGAAAGCCTCTTATTTTGTTCCTAGGACTAATCCATTCATAGATCCAGAGCTCCTTGCCTGAAACCCCTAGAGAAAGGGCACTGCGGTAATGCCCAGCATACACTGTAAACCGTACTCCAAACATTCCACAAAGGTACCTGCGGGCATGCACTACAGTCACTGTCCAATGGGAAACAAAAAATAGTGCGATCTTTCAGCCTTTACAAAGAAGTAGCATTGAACTGATGTAAAACATCTCTGGGGGCACCTGGGTGGCTTAGTGGGTTAAAGCCTCTGCCTTCGCTCAGGTCATGATCCCAGAGTCCTGGGATCGAGCCCCACGTCGGGCTCTCTGCTTGGCGGGGAGCCTGCTTCCCCCTTTCTCTCTCTGCCTGCCTCTCTGCCTACTTGTGATCTCTGTCAACTAAATAAATAAAATCTTTAAAAAAAAAAAAAAAATCTCTGTGGTCCACCAGTGCAAGTAGGAACTTATGATGGTCAGATGGTTAATGGAGTTTTGGCCCAGAGTTATCTCCGTGAGCTCTGGGGATCCCCGTACCTATCTTATAGTTATTTGTCCAGTTCCCAAAAGCATAACTGGACAAGTTATAAAAACAGGCAACCAGAAAAATTCCCACAATGTTTCTCTAGCCCTCTCTAAGAATTATGAAAGGAAGAAAGGCCAAGTGGAAGCCCCTCGAACTTCCATTCTCTACAAATCTACTAAACCAGAGCAATACCACATTTCTGAGGAAATTTCTGAGATTAACACCACTGTGAGAGACCTGAAAAATACAGGGGAATTCAGACTATGACACCTTTGTTTAACTGGCCTGTCTGGCCTATGCAAAATGTAAATGGATCTGAGAGAAAAACCGTGGACTATAAACTGTCAGGAGACTTTAACTGCAGCTGTTACTCCAGTATCTTTACTAAAGCAAATCAACAAATCCTTGATATCTGGTAGGCAGTTACAGTTCTCTGATACACTTTTTTTCTCTATACTAATTTTTAAGAACCATCCAAAAGTAGACTACTTTTATCTGGCAGTGACAGTCAATCTTCGGTCCTACCTGGGACTGTTGCTCATGTTCTCTACCATATGTATGTAGTCTGTGGAAATCTTGATCAACTTAATATCCTGCAGACCACCACACCGGCCTACTGCATCATGCTGTAACACACTCTAACGTCACACTGACTGGTCCAGATAAGGAGTAAGTAGCCAGGAACTCATATGCCTCAGTAAGACATATGCAAGCCAGAGAGGATCAATAATGCCCAAAACACTCAAGAGTCCTACAACCACTGTGAAGCTCCTAGAAGTCCAGTGGTCTGAGCATGTCAGAATATTTCCTCCAACATGAAAGACAAGTTGCTACAACTTACAAAAGCAAACAGTGAAAAAGGGCATAATGCTTGGTAAGCCTAACTGGATTCTGAACCCGCTCTCGGCATATTTCAATGCGCTACCCTAACTCAATTATCTAAGAATATAGGCACAGACCAAGAAGCTCTGCAGCAGGTCCTGGCTGTACGCAAGATATTCTGCCACTTTTACCACTGACATATTACTGACACTAGAAGTGTGTACCGCAAGTAAAGATCTGTCTGGTAAGCTGAATTAGGACAATCACTAGCACAATGCTAGGGCAAAGTCACACCATTCCCTGTACATATAACTGCTCTTTTCAGAAAGTTTCTGGCTTCTCAGTCCCTAACAGAAATTACTATCAATCCATGATCTGTGCGATCAGAGGCAACTGGGGGGTTCAGTCAGTAAGTGTCCGACTCTCGATTTCAGCTCAGGTCTTGATCTCAGGGTCATGAGATCAAGTCCCGCCTGGGGCTCTGCACTCACTGCACTCACTCACTCTGGGGGAGATTCTCCCATTGCCTCTACTCCAGCTCACACATGTGAATGAGCGCTCTCTCTCCCTCAAATAAATCAATCTTTAAAAAAAAAAAAAAGCCTGTGATCAGAGCTGTCCATCATAAACTAGATGTTACATGGCACACCAAACCATAATACTAGGAACAAAAGACAAGTCTCTTTTCATTGAGTGATGTATAAGAGAACAGTCTTAAAAAAGTCCAAAAGGCCAGTTTTGGACAAGTTGAATAAACAAGTAACTCAGCCTTCTACAATACCTACTCTTATTTTAATCCCTCCTTCTCATTCTACACTGATGGCTTCACAGAGAACTCCTTACAAGGTACTTGTGGAAGAAAACCCTTGGTTCTGATGCACAGATGGTTCTGAACATTGGGCTGGTACCACCCTAAAGAGATGGCTGCAACATCAGAACTCCAAATAGGATAGTGGTGAAGGTAAATCTCAGCGAGAACTTCAACCAGTATATGAGGCTGTGCTCTTTGTCTGGATTGAGAATTGCCCATAAGTGAAGATCCTCACTGATCAACAGAGAGTAGCTAATGTTTTGGCTGGATGGTCAGGCATTTGGAAAGATCAGGACTGCAGTCAAGGGTAAAGGTCTAAGAACAGACCTCTCAAAATAAACAGATTGGGAAAATATTTATGAGGTACACAAATGCTCATTCAAAGACATCTGCTTCCAAGGAAATGGGCAAATTACACACATTGTATGAATGTCACTTACCCTCTCTCCATAGGCACTCCCAATGCTTTGCTCAATGGACCTGTATGCAAAGTGCCATGGCAACAGAGATGGAGATATGTACAGGTCCAACCAAACATCCCTGCACCAAGACTAACCAGGCTACAGCTATTACTGATTGCCTAATCTACCAATAGCAGATACCAAAGCTGAGCCACCAATGTCACAACATTTTCCAGGGGGAACAGCCTGCTATCTGATTATAAGTTGATTATATTGGATTCCTTCAGCCATGGATTGGGCATCAACTTGTATTCACTATAATAAATAAATGTTCTGAATATGCATTTACTTGTTCTACATACAATGCTTCTGCCATTCTATTAAACTACTGCCTACAGACTAAGAGAATGGCTTATGCACTCTCATGGTATTCCATACAACTTTGCTTCTGATCAAGAAAGCACTGCAGGCTCTCTGCTCTTCCCCGTTCGACAGACAGCCGCATCTTCAGGTGCAGTGCCAGCTGCATGCCTGAGACACGGTGGTGAAGGTCAGAACGAGTGGACTTGGCCGTACTGGGTGCATGGTCACCAGGGCTGCTTTTAACTCTGGCAAAGTGGATATTGTCACCATCAATGACCCTTTCATTGATCTCAACTACATGGTCTACATTTTCCAGTATGATTCTACCCATGGCAAATTCCACGGCGCAGTCAAGGCTGAGAACAGGAAGCTTGTCATCAATGGGAAGTCCATCTCCATCTTCCAGGAGCAAGATCCCGCCAACATCAAATGGGGCGATCCTGGTGCTGAGTATGTTGTGGAATCCACTGGGGTCTTCAACCACCATGGAGAAGGCTGGGGTTCACTTGAAGGGCAGGGCCAAGAGGGTCATCATCTCCTCTCCTTCAGTTGATGCCCCCATGTTCTTGGTAGGTGTGAAGTATGACAACTCCCTCAAGACTGTCAGCAATGCCTCCTATACCACCAACTGCCTGGCTCCTCTGGCCAAGGTCATCCATGACAACTTCAGCATCGTGGAGGGTCTCATGACCACTGTCCATGCCATCACTGCCACCCAGAAGACTATGGACAGCCCCTCTGGGAAGCTGTGGCGTGACGGCCAAGGGGCTGCCCAGAACAGCCAAGGCTGTAGGCAAGGTCATCCTGAGCTGAACTGGAAGCTCACTGGCATGGCCTTCTGCATCCCTACCCCCCAATGTGTCTGTCGTAGATCTGACCTGCCACCTGGAGAAAGCTGCCAAATATGATAACATCAAGAAGGTGGTGAAGCAGGCATCAGAGAGCCCCCTCAAGGGCATCCTGGGGTTGTCTCCTGCGACTTTAACAGTGACACCCACTCTTCTACCTTTGATGCCGGGGCTGGCATTGCTCTCGATGACCACTCTGACAAGCTCATTTCCTGGTATGACAATGAATTTGGCTATAGCAACCGGATGGTGGACATGGTCCACAAGGCCTCCAAGGAGTAAGAGCCCCCTGGACCACCAGCCCCAGCCAGAGCAAGAGAAAGAGAGAGGCCCTCAGCTGCTGGGGAATCCCTGCCCCAATTTATCCCCCAAAACACTGAGAAACTCCTAAACCTCCACCGTTTCCACCCCAGACCCCCTGAAGAAGGGGAGGGGCTTGAGGAGCCCTACTTTGTCATGTACCATCAATAAAGTATACTGTACCCAGCCAAAAAAAAGAAAGAAAGAAGGAAAGAAAAAAAGCACTTCTTCAAAGCAAAAAACAAAACCAGCAAGAAAAACAAAGCAATGGGCACTTGCCCATAAAATTGACTGGTCTTACCATGTTATCCTACAAGCTGGCCTGACAAAAAAAAGTGTAGTGCCCTACCGAAGTCTCACTGTCAGTACTAACTGGAAGAGAGGTTCTACCTTACAGGGTGATGAATATGCTTGGACTCAAAACAAAACAAAACCACAACAAAAAAACACCTCACAATTTCTCCCAATAGGGTCGCTATTACACTTAATACCCCATTCAAAGATTTTTTTTTCAAGCTTTAAGTTTTAACGGTCCTACATGCCAAGGGAGGAGCATTCCACCAGGAGTACAATGATTCCATTGAATTATGTGTTGAGACTGCTACCCAGCAATACTGGGTTCCTCCTGTCACTGAATCATCATGCAAAGAAGGTGGTTATTCTGCTGCCTGGTATGATTAAAACTGACAAGGGGAAAGTGGACTGACACTAACTAACAGGGGCAAGGAGAACTTATTAGAAACCAAGGCGGGGCACCTGGGTGGCTCGGTCAGTTAAGCACAGAGGGAGAAGCCTTCAGCTCAGGCCATGATCCTGGGGTCCTAGGACCGAGCCCCATATTGGGCTCCCATTTCAGTAGGAAGTCTGCTTCTCCCTCTCCCTCTACCTCCCTCCCTGCTTGCATGCATTTTCTCTCTCTCTCGAATAATTAAAATATGAAAAAGAAAGAAAAAAACAACCAAGATTCTTTAGGGTACCTCTAAGTCCTTTCATATCCAATAGTAAAAGTGAATAGGTGACAAAAACTAAAACAGCACCACTGCGAATTTAAGTCCTGCAGAAGTAAAAACTTTGGTGGGTCACTCCACCATGCAAAGACATCTGACAGCGAAGTGCTGTGGACTAATACAAAATAGGGAGTAGAGGGAGGTTGTAACGAGCAAGTATATCCTTTTGACCATTAAAGAACTGAGGGATATAGTGGCTATGAATAATCTCTTCCCTTCTTAGTACACATGAAGGATGAATGTAGACTCAGAACCAGACACACAGATGCAGACAGACATACAGACTTATTTTATGCAAGAATTTTGGATGCAGTTAGTCTTTAGGTACCACAGTTCTATTACCTAAACAGTTGAGACCTAAAGATAACTAAATTTTAGTAGTTAGTATCACCTAGGGACAGGTAAATTATCTATTAGAACTTTGGGTCTCCGGGGCGCCTGGGTGGCTCAGTGGGTTAAGCCTCTGCCTTCGGCTCAGGTCATGATCTCAGGGTCCTGGGATCGAGCCCCACATCGGGCTCTCTGCTAGGCAGAGAACCTGCTTCCCCCTCTTTCTCTGCCTGCCTCTCTGCCTACTTGCGATCTCTCTCTGTCAGATAAATAAATAAAATCTTAAAAAAAAGAAAAAGAAAAAGAACTTTGTGTCTCTCATCTCTGGGGATAGGGAGAGGGAATCTTCATTTGTAAAAAGTAAAAACATAGTATTTTTGTTGTATTAAAAGTTCAAATATGCACAGAAAGTATGTATGGAGATGCTGAGTAGCAAAAGGGTACACTGTGCCAATTATGAAACTATTATCTCTCAGTTCCAAACGGACCCTTTATTTCTCTTCCCTATCATCTTAAGGCTGGAACTCTGCAAACTGCATTTCTTCTTTCCCAACCAGTTTCCTGGCTGTCAGGTTCCGGCAACAGGAACACAGGATGGAAACTGGAAAGCATGATGAGGGCGGAAAAGACTTCCCCCGGCTATTACTTGTCACAGGGCCTGGTGGCAGCTAGTCTCCTGCATTTTGTTTACTTAGCATTCCCAGAAGCCATCTCACAGAGCTCCTCAGAGGTGGTTAACACCAGCCAAACAGCCCTCTCTTCAGAGATCCATGTCTCACCTCCTCATGCTCTGATCCCCAAGCTCCTGAAGTACCATCTG
The DNA here is from genome assembly GCA_003697995.1 of Taxidea taxus jeffersonii. Taxonomy (NCBI): domain Eukaryota; kingdom Metazoa; phylum Chordata; class Mammalia; order Carnivora; family Mustelidae; genus Taxidea; species Taxidea taxus. The sequence continues at coordinate 57,595 of ML110833.1, forward strand.
GACAGCAGCTCCTCCTGAGAAGCCCGGATCCCAAACCCACAGAGCCTATTCTTAAGTTTGTAGGTGCTGACCACCCTAAGCTCTCTCCTTCAGACCTAGGTGACAGCTGCTTCCCAGGGCATTACTCTCTGTGTGCTTCCTCAGGGCTTCCTTTCCACGTCTTCAGTTCTCAAACACATGTTAAAATCAATTCCTTACGATAAATTCTTTTTGTTGGAATGCATAGTATGGTTTCTGTTTTACTATATAAAATGTTCTGTTGAGATAAAAGTTAATAATATCATGATAAATCTATATGAAAAAATTCAGTATTAGGAAGGATGCAGCTGATCTGAGGAGTGATATGAAAGATACTCAAAGATACATTCTTAAGCGAAAAAAAAAGCAAGATGTAAGCTATAGTCTGAATGTGTGTGTCCTCTCATCCCCAAATTCATCTGTTGAAATCTCAACCCCCAAAGGTGATGGTATTAGTCGGTAGGGCTTTTGGGAGGTACTTAAGTCAGGGGACTAGAGCCCTCTGAATGGAATGAATGTCTTTATAAAAGAGGCTCCAGAATGATCCCCTGAGACCTTTCCATCATTTCAGGACACAGTGAGGAAGCAAGTACGAAGAAGGACTTCACTAGAAGGCAGCCATGCTGGCACCCTGATCTCGGAGTTCCCTGCCTTCAGAACTGTGAACAGTAATAAATTTCTATTATATATCAACTACCCAGTCAGTGGTATTCTGTAAATAGCAGCCAAAACAGATGACAGTACATCACATCTTAGTACAGTTACAATTGTACTTAAGAAGAGATACTTAAAAATGCAAAAATTATTTTTAAGGAAATGGTTTTTACCTTCTACCTTACACCCTTTGGTATAACTTAGAAAAAAAAAGAAAAATCAGTAAAACATATCCAAGGATTTAATTCAAAGCACCATCTCACACAAACATCCTAGTCATGCCTAACAAAAAATGTCAACGAAAGCCCAAATGGACCCATTTCCAAAGACATATTCCATTTCTCACTGAAGCTCATCACCTAACAAGAAATTCTCTTTCACCACCCTCTCAACCAATATAGAGCTACCAAGCACAGAAGCTTTAGGAACAAAGTAAGCAAAATAGTTCCCACAAACTGAATTTAGACTTCAGTAAAAATAGTTTCAACTTTTAGGGGACTCATAAACACATTTTGTTCTCTAAAAGAGAGAAAAATCTAGGACTGGAATATTTCCAAGGGTAGGTGTAGAGTGGGGGAAAGACAGAGAAAGTGAAAGTATGGAGGTGTTCTTTCTCTTATAATCGAAAGGAGGTAATTTTTTTTTTTAACTTCTTACCTTAGCAACTTTGTGGTTGGCTGCAGTCTCATGGGATGTATTTTTTAAACCATCTTTGAGCTGTGTGATGAACAAATCATAACCCTCCGTACTAGAAATATCTACCTTTTCTAAACATGCTGATAAGAGTTGTTGTGCCTAAATAAAAAAGATGATCACAGAAAATTAAACACAACAAAAAAATGTTACATTCAGATCCTTATTCAAATACTTTAATTTGTTATGATACTGACAGGTACTATAACTAAAGTTTACTACTTTTACTTTTTTTAAACAAACTAAATCACATATAATCATATATCGATTTGAAGGGCTGTTATAAAATTAAATGAGATAAAGTGATGTATTTGGTATAGCACCACAGAGTAAAGTGTAAATACATGGAAGCTATTATAAACCAAAGCAAGATTAAAAAAAAAAAAACAAAAAACTAGATAAGCTGACACCACGAACAAAAATTAAAGGTAAAATTTTAAAAAGATAAATGTGAAATCATTCAATAAGTTTTAAACACTCAAACTATACAAAACCGTAAGAGAGAACATTTACTAAGTCAACAGGTAATATAAAAAAGCCCTCTGTTTAAAAAAAAAAAAAAAAAGCCCTCTATATTGTTACCCATATATTCAAAAAGAACTACCTTAACAGAAATACGTGGTTGACATATGGAAAAGAATACATCCACACTGATCCAACCAAACCTAGGACTCCGTACTTAATTGAAGATAGTGACAAACTAATGGGCTGTAGTAAAGGATATCTGGGATGGTGGAATACAAACAATACTATGCAAACAAGAGTTGTGATTATTTAGGTACATAGAAAATCAGCATCAGATGTTAATAGCCAACAAGGTAGAGGAAGTGATAGAAGCTAGATAAATACCTAACACTTCAGACAGCACAGTATGAAAAATACTGATTTGAGGGTCTATTTCATCATAAATATTCCAATATTTTATTATAATTCTCTAGTTCTTTGTAAAACCTAACAGTTTGATACCATCTTGTATCACATAATTTGTGATGAAATATATATACACACATATATATATCCTTTATTAGGATATCAGCCTTACTAAGTTATCAGCTAGTATAAACTCCTCAAATTAGGAGGAAAAAATGTCCAATACAACTAAAACTAAGTAATTCTCTATACAAATACTTTAGACATGATCCCAGATCCAAATGATAAAAAGAGGACTACTCTCTTTTTAGAATTCAAACTTTCAGCAACATACTTTCAATAATAACCTAACAGACAACTATATTATGACACTAAATATGAAATCTAAGTGGATATATGTTGGTATCTTTTTCTAAAGTAGCCTTCCAAAAAGAGAATAAAAACATTTATATTGCACCTTATGTTTACCAATTGACAATTTTCATGCTCTAAAAATGGGAAATATGCTATACTGCTTTTATCAACTAATCATACTACCAAATGCAAAACAATTCATAATTAACAACTTGGTATGAAGACAAAAATGGTATCTCACTTTCTTAGGAAACACAGCATTAAAATCTTTTATATTTTATTGAAGATGATTTAAAATCCAGTAACTTTGAAAAACGTACTTTCAAATTACACCACATGAACATCAATGCACAGGTAAAGAATTTAAATTAGGGTGCACCTACAAATTAAGTAATGAATATGTAATACTACAGAAACATATGTATGACTAAAATTTTAAACTGGGGTTGTTAAAAGGTATGATACATATAAGCAAAGATTACTGGCTGTTCACTAATATTCATTCCTCCCTTCCATCTTATGTTTAAAAAAAAAGAACTACCTCTTTACAGGTCTCAGCTTGATGTGACCATGTGACTAAATTCTGGCCAATGGGATGAACATGAAAAGGGTGTATATGAAAGAGTTTGGGGAAAAAGAGCAAGAAGGAATGAAGGAGAGAAGGAAAGCGGAAGGGAAGGAGGAGGGAGAGAAAACAAGAGAAAAAGGGGGGCGTCATACCAGTATGCTCTCCTGGACTTTTGCTCTCCCTTTCACTATGACTGGGAAATACTAATGAGACTTAGAACAGCTGTCAGGAGTTCAGGAGATGGAAGCTAAGTGTTGAGGTAAGCAGTTACCCCTACGCTTAGCCCTGTACTGTTACTGAAAAAACGATACTGTTTAAGCCACTGTATTCTGGTGTCCCTGGTACAGTTTCACCTGCATGGTTCACACTTAAATACCACTCTGATAAGCATCAATTAATTACAAAGAGGAATTAAACAAATGTGATCAGTAAGTCAATTCTCTGTTTTTATAGGGGCACATATAAAAAAAAACAGGGGTACGTATACAATGTCCTCAAAGGACAACTTAATTTAACAGTTAATAGGTCTGAAATTACATTAAGTGAAAAAGCACACTGATTTATTTCAACTTACCTCTGTAACAGGTAATTCAAGCTGAACCACATCATCCTGCTTGGAAACTGGAGTTTGCAGAGCAGTGTCTAACAACAAGATTCCGTTAAGGTCCTTCCTACACCCTACTGCAAAATCATCCACAAATATAACTTTATCCACCGCAGATATATACTGACATTTCACCTGTCCACCTGGTTTAGCTGTTAAAAGAACAAAAATTCAACACTTAAGATTTAAAAATAGTCCATTAAAAATAAATGTTTACATGGAAGCTAAATACAGTATTTAATCTCACATTGGAAAACACTGCTCTAAAAGACATTATTAGAACAACTGATAAACTTGCAATATGTACTACAGATCAGATAAAGTATCACTGTGAAACTGTCAGAACTTGACAACTCCAGAGCTATCATAAAAGAGAATATAGGGGCACCTGGGTGGCTCAGTTAGTTGAGTGCCCAACCCCTGGCTTCAGCATGATCATGATCTTGGGGTCCTGGGATCAAGCCCATGTCAGGCTCCAGGCTCAGCAGGGAGTCTGCTTCAGGGTTCTCTCTCCCTCTGCTCCTCCTCTGCTCTTTCTCTCAAATAAATAAATCCTTAAAAAAGAGAGAGGGGGCGCCTGGGTGGCTCAGTGGGTTAAGCCTCTCCCTTCCGCTCAGGTTGTGATCCCGGGGTCCTGGGATCAAGCCCCACATCGGGCTCTCTGCTCTGGGGGGAGCCTGCTTCCTCCTCTCTCTCTCTGCCTACTTGTGATCTCTGTCAAATAAATTTTAAAAATCTTAAAAAAAATAAAGGAGAGAGAGAGAATATGATCATTCTTAGAAATAAACAGGGGCACCTGGCTGGCTCAGTTGAAAGATCATGGGACTCTTGATCTCAGGGTCTTGAGTTTGAGCCCCATGTTACATGTAGAGATTACTTAAATATATAAAACTTTAAAAAAATAGAAATAAACATAATAAGAGAAACAAACATTTAAAAAAGAAACAAATAGTAAAGGGTAAGGGGCAAAGAATGCAACCTAGTCTCAAAAGAGCAAAAGAAATAAAATATATGTGTGAATATATGTGTGAATGATAAGCAAATGTGGTAAAAGTATTTAAAATTAAAACTGATAGAACTAGGTAAAGGGTACAGGAAAGTTCTTTGTTCTATACTATTTCAGAATTAAAATATTCAGAACAAAAGTTTTAAATATTCAGTATTTGTCTTTTTTTTTTTGAAAATTCAATAAGCATAAAGTCAGTATGGCCCATTTCTAGGTAATTACCAAAAACATTTCTGAGGGCTTTTATAACTGAGATAGAATTTTGAAAAATATTTATAACCTAGGTTAAGAGAAACAGTAAAGCCTCTAGTTCAATCCCCACTGAGAAAACACAGTCAACTACCACTAATGATCAACATACCCTAAGGTTTCTGCTGAGTCAGTCTCAAAAGAGTATTTTTTTTTTTTAAGATTTTGTTTATTTATTTGAGAGAGAATGAGAGAGAGAACAAGCAGAAGGAACGGAAGAAGGAGAAGCAGACTCCCCACTGAGCAGGGAGACCGATGCAGGACTCAATCCCAGGCCCCGAGATCAGGACCTAAGCTGAAGGCAGACGCCCAGTGCCCCACATAAGAGTATTTTAATGCAAAAAGTCAGTGAATACATGAACCATAACATTTCTCAGAATAAGTCAGAGTGGAATTTCAGAAGTCATAAAAAACAGTAACAGGCAAGAAGTTTTGAATACCCAAAAAAAATTTTTTTTAAAGATAACATCAGTTTCTATACTTAAATTTTACAGACTTATAAGGAGATTAATGTTAAGTGTTTCTGCCACAAATAGAGTCTCTGTGAGAAGACTGGAAAGAATGATCAATTGTGAAATTTTATTCTATTAGAAAAGATAAACCCCTGTGGGCAAGTAATCCTACTGCCGGTCCACCTGATTCTAAACTCCCAATACAACTTTACAGAACATCCCAGTAACTAGCTCTGCTACTACCTAATGATACAAAAGTAGAAAAATGGAAATAAACCAGAGTCCTGGTTTTCAATCCTAGGTCAACTATAAAACATGTTATAATCAATGACTACTGGGGTGGTACTCTTAATCTCAGATTATTATAGTTCTTTTGGATGCTAACAGAGAGCTTGGAGGCATTACGAAACTGACTGGAACAAATTCATTATCTACATAAAGCAAAACAATAATCTATAGTTCAGTCTCAGAATTCAAAGTCTGAAATACACATTAGCATATAGGAAAATAATCTCTAACACAATAACAGGCATATTTACCTAGCACTTCTAATATCTAGGTAAAACCACAAGAAAGACAAATTATAGAACTCAGAGTAAAATTGTTTAAGAACTTGCAAAAATTGTTTCAAAACTCCAAAACTCATGAACTGTAAATATTCCTAAGGACTATTCTTTATGAGGAGCCTGGGTATCTCAATTGGTTGAGCAACTGACTCTTGATTTCAGCTCAGGTCATGATCTTGGGGTCATGGGATAGAGTCCCATATCCTGCTAAGAGCTCAGCAGTGAGTCTGCTTGAGACTCTCCCTCCCCCATTGTCCTCCCCAACTCATGTTCAAGTGAGCTCTCTCTCTCTCTCTCTCTCAAATAAATCTTAGGAGGGAAAAAAAACTACTACTTTTTTAGAACCTTTTTAGGCTTCCAGCAAAACTGAGTAGAAGGCACTTAGAATTCCAATATATGCCCTGCCTCCCCCCCAATAACTATAAAATTTTGAAAAACAAACTGCAAATTCTGCTTTCCTGTTTTAGGTATGTGCATTTAAGTAATGAATTATTAAAGTTATAATTCTGTTAAAAGTTCCCAAGAGAGGTATAAAATATAAATGTGTCAAGACTCTACACCAGTGTAGTTTCCATGCAACCCTAGAGAATTCCAACCATATCACACCACTAGAGATTCCTCAACAGATCCTGACTGAAAGAAAATCAGCACTGTTTTTACAACTTCTTATACACTATACAATACTAGCACTCAAAGTAATACACACTGATCAAGGAGTCTTGTTGGCAGTTTCTTCAGGCCAGTATAGCAGCATGCAGTAAGACTATGTTCATTAGGATGAGTTCATTCCCAGTTTTTGACCTTAGTTAGGGAAGGTCATCCATAAGCAGAGGGCTGTACTGCACAGGGGACAGAAAGGAGGGTATTATCAGCCATACCCCTCCGAAGGACCTTCTGGCACAGTCTGAGGTTTCACATAGACATGAATTTTGAGGTAAGATTATTAAACCCACTACAGACATTTTCTCAATTTTTTTTACTCAGGCTAAGACTTTATTTTTGAGAGGACAGCTTGGTTAATATACCCTGACAGTATGCTCAAGATGAGATTTACTCATCTGTCCCTAGAAAAGTCCTAGATGGGGCACCTGGCTGGCTCAGTCAGTACAGCATGCAAATGATCTAGGGTTGTGAGTCTGAGCCCCATATTGGGTAGAGAGATTATTTAAAATAAAATCCTGGGCACCTGGGTGACTCAGTGGGTTACGCCTCTGCCTTCAGCTCAGGTCATGATCTCAGGATCCTGGGATCGAGTCTCACATTGGGCTCTCACATTGGGCTCTCTGCTCAGCGGGGGGCCTGCTTCCCTCTCTCTCTCTTTCTGCCTGCCTCTCTGCCTACTTGTGATCTCTCTCTGTCAAATAAATAGATAAAATCTTTAAAAAAAATTTTTTGGGACGCCTGGGTGGCTCAGTTGGTTAAGCGGCTGCCTTCAGCTCGGGCTGTGATCCTAGCGTCCTGGGATCGAGTCCCACATAAGGCTCCTTGCTCGGCAGGGAGCCTGCTTCTCCCTCTGCCTCTGCCTGCCACTCTGTCTGCCTGTGCTTGCTTGCTCTCTCTCTATCAAATGAATAAATAAAATCTTTTAAAAATAATAATAAAATAAATAAATAAATAATTTTTTGAGGGGCACCTGGGTGGCTCAGTTGGTTAAGCAACTGCCTTCGGCTTGGGTCGTGATCCCAGGGTCCTGGGATCGAGCCCCATGTCAGGCTCCTTGCTCTGCGGGGGGCCTGCTTCTCCCTCTCCCTCTACCTGCTGCTCTGCCTGCTTGCGCTCTCTCTCTCTCCCCCCTGTCAAATAAATAAATAAAATGTTAAAAAAATAAATAAAATCTTAAGAAAAAATCCTAGATTTCTGTGCAAGAAAAGTATCTTGCAATGAACAAAGGATATTTTTGGAACTTTTCAACTTCTTACATGTTTGAGCAAATCCGCTCTTATTTAGGAAGCAACAAGACAAGACAGAATTCCTCTAATGTCCATTAAAAACGATATCCATGGGTGTTTAAGTCTGACCCAGAACTTAGTGTTTGTACAGCCAAAACAAACAAACAAAACAAAACAAAAAACACAGGTTTCACAATCAGGTAAATTCAACATTTATTTTTAGTCAAAAAAACAGCCATTTTAAGTACAGAAAGAATAAGAGATGAAGAAACCAAGAAACCTGTAACAGAGCTTGACTGTGTCACTCAGAAAACATGTTTTCAAAGTCTTGTAAAATATTATGAGTTATACTTTTATTCATGATGCTGATTCATTATTTTAGTGGCATTACTATTAAACACTCGATATATTTTAATGTTACCAATAATACTGATAAACTTACAACTTATACTTAAATTATATCTCCCAAGACTACCTTTAAAAAACTTAAATCCCATTTTGGCATGAACCATTTATTATTTCATTTGCCTTATGAGTTTAAAATATCTGAAAATAAATGTCTCAAAGAAAGATAAGCTATGCTTAACTAATGTTTGTTATGTTTTCCAAGAAGAGTTGGCTGAAAAGTTATTTTTGGCTTTTAAATAGAAGGAAAAACCCATGGCACATATCCTGTACCACATACTGCACCTTTTTAGAACTCTGTGAAGAAGTAATCTGTAAGGGACGCCTGGGATATTGGCTCAGGTCACAATTTAAGCCCCATGTCAGGCTCTGTGCTCAGTGGGGAGGCTTCTTGAAATTTTCTCTCTCTCTCTACCCCTACCTGCTTCTGTGTGCCCTCTCTCACTCTCTCTCTAAAATAAATAAATCCTTTCTTAAAAAAAAGTTATTTGTGAAGTGACTTTTAAACCTATGTGGATAAAGTTTAAAAAATTGAGCAGGAAATTTTAATAGAGGAAAAACTCAAATTTCTCCATCTACAACAGAAATCAACAAACTTGTGAAAAGGGTCAGATAGTAAATATTTTAGGGTTCACAAGATAAATAGCTTCTCTCACCATTACTCACCTCTGCCACTGTAGCACAAAGGCAGCCATAGCCAACATGTAAATAAATGGGTGTGGATGTGCCCAGTAACACTTTATTTATAAAATTAGGAGATAACCTGAGAGCTACAAGGTTTTGCAGACCCCTTATTGACACTAATAACTTGCATTAGTACAGATACTCTTTCCGGGAAGGGAAAACTTCACAAAACAGATTAAAATTCACAGCCAGACACATTAAGTTTCTGAAAACTAACAAAAATCTTGAAAGCAAACAGACAAAAAGGACACATTACTTACATGGAAGTAATAATACAGTAAAAACATTTATCATTAAAAACCATAGCGTTCATTAGGAAGTAGACCATTTTTTAAAGTACTAGAGAACAAGAAATTTGCTGACAAAAACATCCATCAGAAATGAAGGTGAAATACATTCTTGGATGAAAGAATACTCGAGAGAAATTTTGGCAGCAAAACTACTCAAAAAGAACCGCAAATGTAAGATATCAATATCTTATATTATAAATACAAATATCAAATATAAGAAAAATCATTTCAGAAAACTTAAAGAGTATGAGAAATGAGGAAAGACCAACAGATATAGTGAATATAACCAATGATTTTTAGCCTCAGTTTTTTTTTTTTTTTTAAGATTTTATTTATTTGACAGACAGAGATCACAAGTGGGCAGAGAGGCAGGCAGAGAGAGAGGAAGGGAAGCAGGCTCCCCGCAGAGCAGAGTGCCTGATGCGGCACTTGATCCCAGGACCCTGGGATCACGACCCGAGCTGAAGGCAGAGGCTTTAACCCACAGCCACCCAGGGGCCCCTAGCCTCAGTTCTTTTAAAATATATTTGACAACTGAAAGCAAAACTTACTACATTGTCTGAGAGGGTTTCTAATGTATGTAAATGTAATATACAAGTAAACTAACTTCTAAAAGAGGGGAGAGCACAATATAGTAAAAAGGTTCCTACATTCCATTTAAAGTGGTAAAGTACTGATTCTAAATACACTGTGAAAAGTATATATATTGCAATCCCTCAAGTAACTACAAAAAACATATATACATAATTACAGTAAAAAAATAAAAGGTTAAAATAATTAAAAATATCAAATAATGAGGGGTACCTGGGGGGGCTCAGTCAGGGGAGCATGTGACTCTTTATCAAGGGCTTGTGAGTTCAAGCCCCTGCACACTGGGAACAATCTATTTTAAAAAAAAAGAAAGAAAGAAAGAAAAAAAATCAGGGGCACTTGGGTGGCTCAGTCAAGCATCTGCCTTCAGCAGATCCCAGGGTCCTGGGATCAAGCCCCTCATCAGACTCCCTGCTCAGTGAAGAGCCTGCTTCTCCCTCTCCCTCTGCTTTTCCCCCTGCTTGTGCTCGCTCTATCAAATAAATAAAGAAAATATTTTTTAAAAAATCAAATAGCCAAAAGAAAAAGAGAAAAGGAGAAGAAATAAAGGAAAAGGGAAGAAGTAATTAATAAAATATGCATTTAATTTAAAATATCAATTACATTAAATACAAACAGCCTATATATATATGCCAATTAAAATACCAATTGTCACAACGAACTGAAAAACACATATACAATCCAATTCTATGATATCTATAAGAAACTTTTGCCCTTCTAAGAGAATAAAGGTAAGGAGCACCTGGCTGGCTCACTTGGTAGTGTCACTCTTGGATCTCGGGATTTTAAGTTCAAGCACCACCTCAGGTGCAGAGATTACTTAAAAATACAAAAAACACAGGGCACCTGGTGGCTCAGCGACCAACTCTTGATTAGAGCTGGGGTCATGATCTCAGGGTCGT
>ML110834.1:0-35016 GCA_003697995.1 Taxidea taxus jeffersonii
TTTTTTCAGGAGTTTAAAATTTTTTTCAGAAGCCAACCAAGTATCAAAGCCTGACAGTATCATAAACTACTTTAAAAACAAGTAGTTAGATGCATTCCCACTAAAATATAGAGTGTAGATTATAAGGAGCTAGAGAAGATACATAATGTAACTGCTCCAACAAGTACACAAACAGCCTCAATGATCCCACTCAGAGAAGGACTTCTATACTCTGCTTATCACATGCAATGTTAGGGAGTTTACTACCTAAAAAAGGAAGTTTGTACATTCTAACAATTCTATCAGACAAATCTCTCTGTGTTGAATAAAATCTGCCTTCTCACAGTTTTCTTTTATTGGTATGTCTTAATCTTCCTAGATTATACAGAGATTTTTCTTAGAATATACAAAGACGCATTTGATGTTCTTTGCAAGTCTTCATTGCACACATGAAATATTGACATTCCTTCAACTCCTCCTTATGGAATCTGGTTTCTAGGTCCTGTTTCAGAGATAGTAACAGGGCTGGGAACCATGTCAATTGGAAATTGGATACTAATAAATTGAGGATGAAATGTCTAGAAATAGCAATTACTTAAGGGAAAAGAACTAAGATTGACAGAGTCATAACTGCAACTGGTACCTGACAAGAGGTTTAAAGTGCTAGCTCACATTAATTTAGAATATGTCCATCCCGTTTATGTGACCCAGTGTTAATCTGGTGTTGGGTCACTGAATCCATGGTCTCTATCTAAGGCAGAATAGTTCTGTTAGGCATTGGACTCAAAATTAGAAGGCCTTTTCTTTCTATATTAAGTTTATGATGCAGATGAATTCTAATACAAATTGTACATTTTTGCAAACATCACCATTCCAGAGCTCTTAAAAAATACCAGCACTTTCATTCTCTCCCACTCTCTCTCTCACATACATAGAGACTCACACACACAAACTCAGCCCCTTTATTATTTTGCATATATAGAAGTTGCTTTATTAATTCCATATGAAGTTGGATGTTGGCCGAAGATACATTTCCAGACACTTGGATATATAACATAAATGTATACATATGCACATAAATTTAAAACCTACCCACTGGCCACTGGCATCTGAAATTAGCACTGGAGGCAAATTCTTAGGGTGAGAGAGAGTGGCTGCATCTGAACTTGGCCCTGAGCTGATGATTTTAACTGCTTTCCCTAATACCAGTGCATTCCCTAACTACTCTGTGCAATAGATGACACAAAGTTAAACTTGCTGAAAAATAGTAAGATGACTCTGGTACTGGATGGACACTGGATTTTTTGAACCTCTGATTAAGAAAGGCTAGAAGGAAGTAAAGAAACTCAGCACAGCCAAACTCAAACTAGACTGTCAATGTCTAGTAAATGGTGTTATTTAATTTAAAAAAAAAAAAAAAAGGTATTTCAGCAGTGTTCATTTGTTCTACTGTCTGACCACTATGTTGGGGCAGTATTGATACATGTATTGATTATGAATCATCCTGGGAAACTGTGATCAATTTTGGAATGAAAAATGAAGGTTAAGGAGATGGACCTTAAGAAATGGAAAACTTAATCCACCAATGAGACACCTAATAATCATTTTAACCTATTCTGTGATCTAGGTGTTTGGCATACTCTTGTGAGTAATGGCAGGTAGACAGGGACCATAAAGGTTCTCTGACAAGGATTCTGGGTCTATGCAGTGGCTGCAGACTATTGTTTGTGTTGTATTACACCTTTTATCCCAAATGATCAGGAAATATGAACAATTTTAGTAGACCTCCACTGTGTTGCAGACTTATTACATATTTGAGATAAAGTGATAAAATGGGATGCAGGGCTGTTCTCTCTTGGTTCAGCAACCTCATTTGATCATTAGCAAAAAAACAAAAGATGGATGTGCTGGATGAGGGAACCAGATTAGAGGAGTACATGGGGCCTGATTCAGACCACAACAATGAGAAAATAGCCAAAGAGCCCTGAAAAACAGCAGGAATAAACACAAGTCAAGTTCCTATTTCTGGGAGTAACAGTGGAGAGTTCTTCCTCTAGGATATATAAGATATAGTAAAATATAATAAATGATGGGAAGAATCAGTATCAATGCCCCTGTCTTAGGAGGAAATAATAAGTTACAAAAATCATAGTAATAAAAACCTATGGAAATTTTAAAAGCCAAACTGAATTAAAATTCCAGTGTGGGGAAAGTCCCCTAGGAAAGCTAATATTGCCAGCTATGTGCTTCTTTGGGAGTATTTTCTAAGGGTGGGAATTATCTCAGGATCAGTCTTGCCATAGGGAAAGGAGTCTACTAGGAGTATGAGAAATGAGCAGAGGTTTCAATAACCATATGGACTGGCATGTCAGATTGGAAGAGTAATCCAAACATGGCAAATTTCCCCCCTAAGACATCTGCTAAGAGCTGTGGCAAAACTAGAGATTAAGTAGGTGCCAAAAAAGGAATTTCCTGAAGTTTTATAGAGTTTAAGTATCAAATCATAGTATAGAAAGGGGCCTACAACAAATATATAGTAAGAAATTTCCCTTATTTTAATTTCAGTATAGTTAACACACAGTGTTCGTTTTGGGTATATAATACAGTTATTCTACAATACTATGTAACACTCAGTGCTCATGGTATGTGTACTCTTGACCCACCCCTCTCCCACCTCCCCTCTGGAAACCGTCAGTTTGTTCCCTATAGTAACAAGTCTGTTTTTTAGTTTGTCTCTTTTTCCTTTGTTCATTTTTGTTGTTTTTTAAATTCCACATATGAGTAAAATCATATGGTATTTTTCTTTTACTGACTGTCTTATTTCTCTAGCTGTTCCTCTTGGGAAGAAATAATATCTACTTCTATGTGCATGAATCATTCATACAATAAAGAATTATGAGACAAGCAAAGGTTAGGAAAATGTGACCAATAATCGAGAGGAAGCAAAAAATAGGAGTAGATCCCCAGTGACCTAGATGTTGGAGTTATAGAAGACTAGGATGTTAAAATAGCTATTTAAACAAATGCTAATGAAAAGAGAAAAAGATGGGCAACATAGGTAAAAGAGTGGACAGTGTCAATAGAAAATGGAAGCTGTTAAAAACAACAAAAAAGACGCTGGGAATTAACAGTCACTGAGCTCTATATTATCAGTGGCTCACATCTCTAGGTTCACAGCCATTTCCTTAGATTGACATGCCTTGTTCTCCCCCCACTTCTACTTCCTAAACTCAAGTATAATGGGTGCCTTGCATTCACCAGAATCTAGATGATATATTTTACACAGTATAGCTTACTCTTGCTTAGCTTATTCTAGGCTACCTCATCATAGAGAATTATCTACCTGAGTTTACCTCCTAGACTCTTCTAAAAGCAGTCAGAGCTTTGAAGTCAGGACTGCCACATTGCAAAACCTCAGGAAGGACCTTTAAAATTGTCATGTTTTTGAAAGGTGCTCTCTGGAGTTCTGCAGTGCACAGCATAAGTGAACATGTGTAGTCACTCCATATCTTGTTTCTTTTCATGATAAACAGGGTTTATACTTACAGGTGTGGCTGCTTGACCCTTATGACAATCTCTCCAATGAAAAGATAACTATCCACAAGAGTGTTTCATGCCTCTTATATCTTTATATACTCATGCCTCCATCCATAACTTTATTAGAAAGCACCATAATAATCTAACATTTATCTGAGAAAAATAAAGTAACAAGGAAGCTCTCATTAAATAAAATTTAGAATGTATTAATTATAGAGCTTACTTTGGCAGCACATATACTAGAATGTATTAATTATAGATGGATTGAAGAGATGGAATCTATAGTCCAACAGTTTCTTAATGAAATGATGCTCAGTGCTCAGATATAAATGATTCAAAAATTAGAATTTCTCTTTAAAATAGGGACATGTCCAACCAAAAGCACCCATACCACCTGTCATGACAGATACAAAGTAGAACAAATTATAAATAGTTTGCATTTCCTCATATAAGATAGTTATACAATCTAACATCACTCATACTTACTGACCAGAAGCCTTCCAATTGTTAATAAGTTATCTTAAGTATATATAAATCTTAAAAATATTATTTTAGACTAACAAAAATTAAGAAGTTATAGAAGGAATTTTGGGTCTTTTTCTTTTTGTAGAATATTATTAAATTTGCATAGCAAAAACCATTTTTTTTTCAAAATGACATAACCAGCTTCTAAGGAATTTGGTTTGCATCATGTATCCCTTATAGCAAGTAAAATGTAAATTACTCATACTCATTTCACTCCATCAGGTGAGCAGTTAGCTTGATCACACTAATAAAAAGATAAAGAACTTCCAAGAGACATAATCATCAGCATTCATAATCTTAATCCAGAATTTCAGGAATTAGGCTTCCTAAAATAGAGCAACTACAAAATAAGACCATTATTATGAAACAGAATTTCTCAGAAAATTTCCAGGTCCTCAACTGACTTTCACAGATGGAAAATAATTTTTTTCTGTATTAAGGAAGGAAAGAGCTAAGGTTTTGTTTTGTTTTTTGAAGCAAAACAGTTTCTGGGTATTAATTTCTGTTATTTCACACTGTGACCATGAATGAATCCTGGTGCCCTAGCCATATCTCAGACCAATTAAATCAGAATCCCTGGAGATGGATCCCAAACATCAGTATTTAAAGCTCCTCCAGAGATTCCAATGTGCAGCCAAAGTACCAAAGGTAAGGTACATCGCTCTAGAAGCTGCTAGGACTTATAGTTATACAGCAGTACAGAACGGCAGACTCAGAATGGAAAGATACCTTTAAAAACCCTTTTATTTAATTCTCTGACTTCCGGGCAGTAACATATTCACAATATTATGAAAAGCAGATTAATTAGGTGGAATGCAATGCTGTAAATAAAGGAGATGGTGTTTGTTTTACACTGAAATGAAATTAACTCTGGCTTAGTGTAGTGATAGTTTAAAAGTGTGTGGCAGTTGTCCATCTGTTTTGGATAGCAAATACAAACTTAACTGAAACTATAGTGCAAATTTAAGAAATCTAAAAATAACTGCACAAACTAGAGTTTAGCCAATATGCTGTGAAACACTTCTCTGAGCAAAATGCCAGGACATTTGGGGAGACCATAAAGTGGTATTGTATCCAAGGCACTAAGTATTTGTTCATCTATAAATACATATATGTTAAAAAATATATATCTGTCAAAAGAGGAAATTGGATTGAATTGGCTATCAAGGTAATCTTGAGATAAATTCTAAAAAGAATTAAAAAGTAGTAAGTATCTAGGGAAGTCCCAGCTTGTTTCCTTTGGAGACATGAAAAGTATGCTAATAATCTGAAGACATGCTTAGCAGTTCCAGATCCTTCTTGTCAACTGGCAGAAAGACTATGATTAACTCTACCCTAGCTGTAGCTGCATCTTTTGTTTTTGCAGTGCACATGAAGTAGAATGACTTACTTATTATGGCTTAAAATAGATTAATATTAAATGAGATGTATATCTACAAATTTTAATAGCATTAGAGTATTAGCTCATTAAAATTAATGAAAACATTTTCGTGTTTCCAGATTTATAATTTGGCACTGAAAACTTTCAAATGCCTGAACAGATAAAACTTCAAATTTTTACCTTACCAGTATTAGGCTTGTGTTACAGTTAACCAAAGAAGCCTGAGATACTTAAAACAGAAAAACAGTATTGAAATAGCTGAAATATTTTATAACTACACTAGATATAACGCAAGGTTATATACATAGATGTTATAGTAGAATCTGACAATATAATCTAAAACCATTTAATTTCTATCCCATTATTTTTTTCATTATTACATTTAAATATCCTGTTTCTTAAAATTGAAAAGAGTGAATACAGTAATATTGGCACAGAGATTGCTGTTTCTTTCGTTGCTTTTTCTGATCTGGGAAAATGAAAAACTAGAAGGATAATTTCTCAAAACATACCAAACAGAATTTACAAGGGACATGTTTCTAGAAACTCCAAGTTTCTAGTCATTTATATTTTATTCTACATTGTTTATGTGGTATGTGTCCTAAGAGTTCACACAGAACAAAAAATAATAAGCTTACTAGTTTATTATTCTTAATTTAAATCGTACTTACTTAACATACAGTGCAATGTTGGTTTTAGGAATAGGTTTCAGTGATTCCTCACTGACATACAATATCCAGTGGTCATCACAAGTGCTCTCTTTAATATCCATCACTCATCTACCTCTTCTCCCACCCTGTTCCCTCCATCAGCCCTCAGTTTGTTCTCTATCCTCAAGAGTCCCTTAGGATTTCCCTCTCTCCTTTGTTTTTCTCCTTCCCATAAGTTGATGTTTTTTTCTTAAATTCCATATATGGGTGAGGTCATGTGGTATTTGTCTTTCTCTGACTGAAACATTTTACTTAGCATAATACACTCTAGCCCCATCCACATCATTTGCAAATGGCAAGCATTCATTCTTTGTGATGGCTAATATTCTATGTGTGTGTGTGTGTGTGTGTGTGTGTGTGTGTGTGTGTGTGTATGCATGCCACATCATCTTTATCCATTCATCTGTTGATGGGCATCTGGACTCTTTCTATAGTTTGGCTATTGTGGACATTGCTGCTATAAAAAATGGGGTGCATGTGCCCCTTCAAATCAGTATTTTTTTATCCTTTGGGTAAATACTTATTAGTACAATTGCTGGATCACAGGGTAGTTCTATTTTTAATTTTTTGAGGAACCTCCATACTGTTCTCCAGAGTGGCTGCCCCAGTTTGCATTCCCACCAACAGTACAAGAGGGTTGCCCCTTCTCTACATCCTTGCCAACACCTGTTTGCTGTGTTAATTTTAGCCATTCTGACAGAAAACCATAAAACTCTTTTGAAGAAAATACGGGGGCAAATCTTCATGACCACTGGATTCTTAGGCATGACACCAAAAGCATGAACACTAAAATTAAAAAACTGAACTTCATTAAATGCAGCCTCCATACGAGAAAACACTTACAAATCATATTTCATAAGGGCTTAATACCCAGAATATATAAAGAACTCAATAAGACAACCCAATTAAAAAAATGAGCAACAGACTTGAATAGACATTTCTCCAAAGATATACAAATAACCAATAAGGATATTAAAAAAGGCTCAACATCATTAGTCATTAAGGGAATGAAAACCACAATGAGATCACACCTACTAGAACAGCTCTAACAAAAATTTTTAACAGAAAACAAGTATTTACAAGAATGTGGAGGAATAAGAATCCTCAAAGATTGCTGGTAGTGATGTAAAATGATGCATCCCACTGCAAAAATATTTTGGAGTTTCCTCAAAAAGCTAAATATAGAATTACCATGACTTAACAGATCTTCTCCTGGATATATACCCCAAAGAACTGAAAACAGGGACTTGAAGACATACTTGTATCCCAATGTTTACTGCAGCATTTTTCATCATAGACAACAAATGGAAACAATCCAAGTAGCCATAAACAAATCAATGGATAAACAGAAATGTGGTATATACTATAAAATGGGATATTATTTAGCCATGAAAAGAAATTAATTTATGATACCTGCTTACAGTATCAGTGAACCTTGAAACTGTTACACTGGGTGAAATAACCAGACCCCAAAGAATATTTTATGATCTGACTCCTATACGATACCTGGAATAGACAAATTCATTGATTAGAGGTTACCAGAAACTGAGGAGAATGGGAAATTACTCCTTAATGGCTACAGAGGTTGTCTTTGTAATAATGGTTATACAACTTTGTAAATGTAGTTAATGCTATTGAGTTGTACACCAAAAAATGGCTAAAATGGCAGATTTTGTGCTATATATTTTTTGTCACAAAAATATTTTTGAAAGAAAACAGAATTTTTTGTTATTTTGCCTGATAATTTTATAAACTACAGTTGACCCTTGAACAACACAGATGTTAAGGTTGCCAATACCCCCCATAATTGAAAATCTGCACTTAAATTTTTGACTCCTAAGGTTACTAATAACCAACTGCTGACCAGAAGTCTGGCTGATAAGATACACAGTCTACTTGTATATGTATTATATACTGTATTCTTACTATAAAGCAAGAGAAAAATGTTAAGAAAATCACAAGGAAAAGAGAATACATTTACATTACTGTGTATGTATTTATTGGAAAAAAATCCACTTGTGGGGCACCTGGGTGGCTTTGTTGTTTAACCCCCCAACTCAAGTCATGATCTCAGGGTGGTGAGATGGAGCCCCTGCGTGGGACTCCTTACTGAGGGGGGAGTCTGCTTGAGATTCTTTCCCTCCCTTTTCCCCTCCCCAGCTCACATTCTCTTTCTCTCTAAAGTAAATAAATCTTAAAAAAAAAAAAAAAACGAATCCACTTGTAAGTGACCCTGCACAGCTCAAATCCATGTTGTTCATGGTTCAACTGTATACTGAAAATTAAACAGGTGTTATAGAATTATAAGTAATCCACACATACTTTAATGTATTCATTAGAAAGCAATTAATTTTACAGGATTTATACATTTGACTCTGGTATCCTAAAAATACAGGAGAAAAAGATGACATTTAAAATTCATTTTGTATTAGCTTTTCAAGTATATTAACAGAGTAACTCTATACCTACTTTTGACTATAAAAATATCACTCCACCTCTGCTAAGGCCTACTTAGATCAATCAACTTGGCACTATAAATGTCTTATGTAATATGAAAAAGACAGCAGTAAAATACCGTGCTTCATCCTTTTGTCTATCTCATCACACATGAAGGATATCGCATACATCCTGTTTTTAAAGCACCTAACTACATTAAGATGTAGGATGGGTAAGGCTGGAAAGTATCTTACTGTCCTCATTCATTACCTCCAGAAACGCAGTAAGAAAGGTGAAGAAACTTGCTCAGGATCACACAATTGTCAACTAGCAGAATTGGGAATCAAATGGTCCCCAGATGAGAGAAAAAGAAATAGATTCAAATCTTAGTCGAAGTTACCTTACCTCCATAAGCCTTAACTAATTCCCTTATTTACAAAGTGTTGATGAATTTGATACTTATTGCAATGACTGTAAAATAAGAATCAGTCAGTAGTAGTCTGTCATCGTTGTTCATTCCACCAGAGTTTAAGCTCCGAGCACGCAGTGTGTCCGTCTTGCTCAGTGATATATCTAAGGTTTTACCCAATGCTTGGCATATGACAGATGACTCTTTCCCTTTTAATACTAATTTCAATGCTCTCTGAACTAACTTCTAAAGAATATTTTTTCTTAAGAGCTACAAAATGCATCTCAAATACATTCATAATAATATTCTGTTCCTGCTAAAAATATATTTGGGAGGCCTGACTTGAAATATTCTGGAAAAACAGGCTAATTATTCATTCTATTTTCTGATGTCTTTCCTTATATACAGGCACGCACTCACTCATCCATCCATTCAGCAAACACATTTAGTACCCAGCATAAGCACTGTGAAAGTTGTTAAAATTGAAAAAATATATGAGATAATTGTGCACAATCTTTTTGTCTCTGAAAGAGTCTTCAAAATAATGGAACCTACTTTATTTATAGTCTCTGATGGTGAATATAAACTTAAACCATACAGAGGGGCAGGGAGTGATGGCCTTTATCTTCTAGGAGAGGAGAAAAATCCTTCAGAGGTAAAATTGTTTTTAGAAAATAGAATTTATAAAATGGCAGAAGTACCTGTTTGAGATTCTAGAATGCTGTTTCTTCCTTGTATTTTTTCTCAACCTAACTCTGACTTAGAGATTTTCTACACAGTCCTTTGTCACTCTTCAATTTCACACAATGAAATTTCTCCAAGAGTACTTTCACACATGAAGAAAAAAAAGGAGGGGGGGTCAGATTCAACTTTAGGATATCCTTCTCTTGAATAGCTTTATAGATTATTTTGTGATTCTCAATCAGAATGCATAGTGATGTTGAAATAATTTTAACTTAACTCCTAAGTCCTCTGTGCCACATCATCTTAAGCATTATGACCGAAGCTGACTGAGCAGTCTGTCTGGTATTTTGGTAGTTGCTGGGGAGGAAGGGAAAAGACTGATGCAGCCTTTCAAACTGATAAATGCTTTACCCAGAAGCAATGCAGAATATTTTGTTTGAACAGTCATTTTCATTGGTCAAGTCTCATGGCCATGCCTAACCTTCTCAGGGGCAGAGAAGTGCAAAATAAATGATGTACTCAGAAGAAGACCAGATCATTTGCGTGGAGCACTAAATATATGACAATTATGCAAATTTTAGTCCCATATGTTTAAAAACTTGAATGAATAATGTATAACAAATGCCAAAAACAAGTTAAGAAACCCTTAGAAAACATTAACAGACTAGCAACTAATAAAGAAACTGATACAACTAGTAAAGAATTGGAATTTCAAAATTTACCCCCAAACCTGAAAAGACAACAGGCCCAAATGGTTTTATAGGCCAAATTCACCAAACCATCAAGGATTGTAATTTCATGCACATTGTTTCATAGAGTAAAAAGGACACAAGACTGTAAATGTTGACAACTCTTAAGGGTCTGAGATTTACCCTATTAGCAAACTAACAAATTAATCTTCCACTTTCACGGATGTTTGCAAAAAGTGTAAGATTCCTGGGGCAGAAACAGAGGATGGTCTGTTACTCACAACATTAGCCAAAACAGCAGAATTGATGATGGATACCTGATCCCGTTTTCTCCTAGGACATTACAGATAGTGCTGGGTGATACCTACACACACAAACTGGGTTGTGTTACCTGGAGAGCTCTGAGCTCATAAAATTCTATTCTTTTTCTAATTTCAAATTTTTTTTTTTTTTTAAGAGAGAGAGCGCAAGCAGGATGTGGGGGCAAAGAGAAAGAAAAATCTTAAGCAGGCTCCATGCTCAGTGCAGAGCCCAAAGCAGGGCTTAATCTCACGACACTGAGATCCTGACCTGAGTCTAAATTAAAAGTCAGATACTCAACCATCTGAGCCATCCAGGTGCCCCGAAATTCAATAACTTTATAACTGTTAAATATAGTACATTCCCAAAGGGGAACATCCTGTCTGCCAAGATTGTATGCTATAGGAATATCTTTCAAGAAACAGTACAGAATAGAAGCAGTCATTACTTCTTTTTACAAGATACGCAGACACACAGAGACCCATGTAGAATTGTCACCCATTTGCCAACATATTTTAAAAAGCCAATAAAATAATGATAAACCAGGCAAAAATAACATAAAACAAAATCATATACCAATCTTCCTTGCAAACAGGCATAAAAATTCCATATAAAATATATAAAGCTGAATTCATCAGTATATGAAAACGAGTATCATGAATACATGTAATTTGTCCTAGGCATGAAGGAATGATAAAACATTGGAAAATCTATCACTTTAATTCATCACTTTAATAGATTTTAATTATTCAACATTTTTAAAAATCTGTGTGAATTCATCACCTTAACAAATTAAAGAAGGAAAACCATGTGAACATCTTGCAAGATAACCATTTGGTCAAGTCAAAATAGTTTATGTTTAATATTGGCATAAGAATCCAAATTTTCTGATCTCTTGATGAGAATGATTTTCCCTGCACAGTGCTTTTTTCCCCTACTATAATATATGGGGAGCGGGGAGAAAGAGTATGAAGTTTGTTCTTACTGTGTTCTTTACTTTAAAATAGCACAGGTAGAAGTACTAATATTATTAGATACTCTTTAAACCATGTCTGAATACCAGACTAATTATTATTGGTTGTCACCAGTAGTAAGTTGTGGTTAAGTCCATGTAAAAGTGAATTCCTGGTGCAGAAGTTTTCACTCCATTAATTCCAATCCAAATTCTCTTGGAATAAAGTAGTTGCCTATATCACTATACATATATATATATATATATATATAGTTTTCACTATTATGATGGTTTTAGGCATACTGTCTCCTAGGCCATCCTAGGATCTTTGGGGGCAAAGACTGGTTTGGGGGGCCACCAAAAACCCCTAGACAATACTTTGATTTGTGGCCCTCAAAAGCTTAACTGTACCTGACAAAATCTTATTCTTTCCTATGTATTTTCTCTCATTAGGAAGAAAGTAGGTTTAAGTTAATTTATTGATTAGAATTCATAAATTTAACTTATTTTTTCCCTTATGGGGGTGCTAATTTAAAAAAAAAATTGAGAAATACTGTTCCAGACTCATAGTTTCTTAAAATCCTCAGCCACTAACAGACCATTAGTTATACCCTCTATAAATGTTGAGTAGATCTAATAGCTTCAGTGTCTGATACCCTAAGAATCTATTTAAAATTAACCACTGCCTTGAAGAAATCAACTCATACTTAAAAAAGAAACAGTTAGAAACCATTTTGTTTGGGGGCGCCTGGGCAGCTCAGTGGGTTAAAGCCTCTGCCTTCAGCTCAGGTCATGGTCTCGGGGTCTGGGATCAAGTCCCGAATCAGGCTCTCTGCTCAACAGGGAGCCTGCTTCCCTCTTTCTCTCTGCCTACTTGTGATTTCTCTCTATGTCAAATAAATAAAGTCTTAAAAAAAAAAAAAAAGAAAGAAACCATTCTGTTTGAACCACCAATGGTCAACTCATTGATTTATCCAGAAAAGATAGGCATAATATGAAGAAAAAGCTCTGGAAAGAAAAGGTAGCTTCTTCCACATATTAATAGTAACAATAGTAATAGTACTGTAAGAAGAAAAAAATCTGACATTCACTGAACCTTTATAATGGACCAGGCCTGTGCTTTATATGTATTAATTCATCTAATCCTCACGTAGCCCAGTGAATTAGGTCCTTTCATTGTGATCATTTTACAGGGGAGTCAGTTACTGATTACTGGAATTAATCACTGGTTAGTATTCTGGCAATTCTTCTGATGTCATAATCTGATTGAAAAATTGTAATCATCCCATCCAATTTATAGCTTTGGAAATCCCAAAATATTTACAAAACCTACTCACTAACTCCTCACCTTAAAAAAAATTTTAAGAGGCACCTGGGTGGCTCAGGGGGTTAAGTGGCTGTCTTGATTTCAGCTTGGATCATGAGATCAAGCCCCTCATCAGGCTCCACTCTGGGCATGGATCCTGCTTAAGATCTTCTCTTCCTCTGACCCTCCCTCTCTCTCCCCATCTCTCTCTTTTCCTTGAAAAAGAAATTAAACAAGCAATGATCCTTATCCACCTTACCTATAAAAACTTACTGCCTGAGTCTTTGTGGTGTTCAGAGCTGAAAATTAGCATTAATGAGCTGAAAATTAGCATTAATGAGGACACTTTCAGAATGAGACATGCTCTATTAGTACTTATACCAGGACAACAAAAGTAAACTGAGATGTCCTGGGGAAACCAGTACATATGATCTCCCCACCCATAATGCTTCGTCTTTTGTGCCATGTCTTCTCTTAGCCCTACTTTTTTCTAGGGCTGTTCCATTAATACCATCATTCCTTTGACCCAACCAACTGAAACTTAAATCTGAAACATCTAAGGTTTATAAATAATCCTTTAGGTCAGAAAAATCACTTTGTTATATAATAATATTTCCAATAATAGTACTACCTGTTCTCCAGCCTCTATTTGTGCAGAAGCTTTGGGAAAGGAATACCAGCTATTTTGCAAATATTTGTGTTTATGTATTAGGCTAATCTTAGAATATGCGAAAAACCCTTCCTACTCCCCCTCCCTCCTACACTAACAGGAAGACCCCCTTTTCTCTTAAAATAATGACTACAGTTTAGAGAATGGTGGTTCGTCTTAAACCTGTTGGGGTGAAATTCCCTTAATATGCTCTCCAAAAAAGAATACCCCCCAACGTGGGGACAAAGCAACCCAGTGGAATGTGGGAAGAGAACATAAAAAAATATATTCTACTTATCTAAACAGAAGAAGTTAGGCTTTAATAATATTGAGTGAAGTCTAACAGCGGCATTCTTACTTAATGTTGGCTAAAGAAAACTGGAAGTCGAATAACAGAAGGACTGACTTCGTTGGTGTGTTTTCTGTTAAAATATGTTGAAGTTTGCATATGCCCAGTTCAATGGATTTTACATTATATTGTCTAGTTACAGATAAATATTAGTGCAAAGTACACAAGAGACTTAATACTAAAAGCAACCAAAAAAAGACAGGAAGAAACATCATCCTATTGTAAACGTTTTATAAGCAATAAAAATTAATAATTTAAAAATAAAATGTGATAGGAAGTCTGCCAAAAACATTATGAATTATTAAAAACCTATTTGAAATATAGCCCTCTAATTTACCATTTCCCCTTTATCTCATCCTTTTTATTTTCATGTTTTACATCTATATAATGTAAGTAAATATAATTTACTGAAAATTATAAAATATTGATGAAAGTAATTGGAAAAGATACAACTAAATGGAAAGTTATTGCATGTTGATTGATTACAAAAATTAAGATGTCCATATGACTTAAATAGGTACTTTTTAAAAATATAAATCCTATAAACAGTTACCTAGAATTGCACTTGATCAAAGAAGTTTGACTTTAAATAATAATACCCAAGTGAGTGTAACCTTGCCATCAGAATAAGCAGCTTGATCTGGAGCATATTTAGTGTTCTTCCATTGTTAAAATGGATGGATGAGAATCTGCTTAAAGCTTGAACCTCACAGAACCTTTATCACCAGAGTTACTAGCAGCTACCAAAATTATAGCTTTTCCATAGTTTATTGTATTGTCCCCACTAAAACTAATAAGGACAGAAATACTTGAAGAAGACATTAGTAAGTAAAAACCAAAGATTATGATCAAATTATCAGTCCTCTGAAATTTGGATTTTTTTTTTCTTTAAAGAAGACTCTGAAACTATGTATTGGTCAACCAAGAGACGTTGCCATTGGGCAAGCTCATGTTCAAGCTCTAAATAATTAGCAGGTACATATTACCGAAAAAAAGTGCAGTATTTCACAAGGAGATGTAATATTTCTCAGAAATACTTTCATTTAGTCATACAAGAACTACCACTTTTTTTTAATGTGGGTACCAGCAGTTTATTTCCTTGTTTTTTTAATTCTGCCTCAAAATATTAACATTTTACCCTGGGAGATGAGAGATTTTGGATTTCCTCATTTAAGGCCCACTTTTTCAACACCTTTATGTTCAGAGTTTGCAAACCAGAGACGAATTCTCCTTTTTGCCAGTTAGATGTATACACAGATACACCTGCATCTCCATCTGCACTCGCCTCCATAGGTTCTATCTTATGTCTCTTTCTGTAGATACATGTATCTAGTCCTAAATTCCTCCATCTCTCTCCTGCTGTACTCTGTCCTTCTTCCAGATTGCTGTATGTATAGATCTACCCATAGCTAGACAGAGTGGAAGGGTCTACTTCACTGCCTGAAAATAGAGGGCTATAATGTCTGAAACATGACTAGCAAGGTCAGTCTCAGGACAGATGGGATTTTAGCTTTGTCCAGGGAAGTCATGGGAAGAATGGTTCCCTTAATAAGGTGGGAGGAAGGCTGTGTCAGAGTGTTTGGAAGGCCTCTATATCCTTGGGGGTGGCACCTTTGCACACATTACATAGAGTTAAGTTGGGGCTGCAGCAGCCACGTTGGAGTCCAACGCCAGTCACCCCCAAGGAGTCTCAAGTCCAGGAGTCTACTGTCAGTGAGTGGCCTGTGCAATACACAACTGTGAGCTTTTGGGGGTGCTGGCTTCTGTGTGAACAGTAGCCATCACTCTGGAAAATAACCTGTCAGAGAAGGTATCCACGTGGGAGCTGGTGCAACTATGGCTAGTGGGTTGCTGGTAGTAGTGAGGGTGAAGCCCTAGGGGCTTTGATCTGCAAGGATATCCTCACCCAACTGTACAACCACTGGGGTCCTATAAAATGATACTATCACCCTCTGATCACCCTGGCCTGAGAATTGGGCACCAGGATCCTAATGTCTACAAGACATCTGCTTGGGACTTGTAGGCTGCTTCTGATCTTAGTCATCTTCACCTTCAGGCACTGACTGGTGATTACCTTCACTATAGGGACCAAAAAATCTACAGAATAAACTCATAGCAATGCAAGTGGCCATTTGGCGCAACCAGCTAAAATCAGGACTCAGCACTTGGACCATCGTGGCGGTTTTATGGTTTCCTGAAATGCTCTGCATTTAGGACCCCCCCTGCCAGGAAAGGTCCTCCCTGCACATGTGTTCCTGTGCTATAAGCCAGCTCTCAAGCACTTCAGCTAAAAACTGAGATCAAAGAGCTACCAGCTGCCTGGGAAGGATCCCACGGTGGTGTTTCCACTAGATGTTTCCTCTATCCATATAGATGATGTTTTCTTTAGCTATGGCCAGTAGTTTTTCTGGTACCAAAACGTAAGCACTGACAAGTACACACTCACATACAAAAAAATTCACACCTACTACTATTAAATACTTAGTGCATTAATTTCTGATAAAATTAGTCCCTTTACTAAACACTTCCGATTAGATCTAGTTGTCTTCTGTAGTATACTAGTTGAGTTTCGGAGCCCTGAATAGCCAAAGGATACAGTAGGGCATTTTTGGTCTGTTTGTATTTTTGTTTGTTTGATGGCTGGTTAGTTGGTTGGTTTTATAATTTTCTGGCACTTGATTGGAATCCAATCAAATGACTGGTTGCATTTTTCATAACCTTTCAACCACTGATGTGACTTTTACCATAGCAAGAGGGGTTTTTACCAACTAACATCTCGTAGTGAAATATCAGTTGGCAGGTCCAGATTCTGTTTTCAGTTTAAATGATTTTATGTATTCCTATGTTCCTGTTATGGTTTTCTCCTTCTCCTATGTTCTTAAGCAACGCTTTCGTGTTTTAGAGCTCATGTCTCTCCTGACATCACCAGCAAAGAGCAGACAAGGGCATGAAAAACCAGCTAGAGCCAATCTAAACACCATATGACAGAATATAACAGGAAAAAACTATCTGTATGTGAAAACTAGGGAGGCCTGAATCATAATCAGGCTGGGAATAGAATTACATCCATTGCAGAAGTACCGGGTAGCATCTTGACTTATGCTAACATTCCACGTTCACATACCCCATGCATTTTCTTCAAGGTTGTTGATAGAGATTTTGAGATGGCTTTTTACATACCAATCTCCTTAAGTAAGCCCATGCTTTAAAATTTATAAAAATTAAACCTAAATTTCTTCAAAGGTGTACCATTTTGTCTGTTCAGTTTGTTCAGTGCTAAAACGAGATATTTTCCTCACAGAATTTTGTTCAAATACCAATAAAATTCTCAAAAGGTTAAGTTGGTGATCACTAGTTACAAAGAGCAGTTGTGACAATACAACCTGAATTGAGTTCAAATGTAGAAATTGCTCGCCTGTGAAAATAATTTAAAAATTTGTGAGGATCAGTTGTGTTTAAGTTATTAGATGGTATAGATAAGCAGTCAGAGACCCAAAGAGCTCAAATAGCTTGCCCAAGAAGGTGACAGAACAAGGATAGGTCTCCTAACTCCATACCCCATACTCTTTGCTAATTTTACTGACCCTGTCCTTAAAACCCATAACTAAAAGAGACTTCTGACTGTTGGTTATCATTGGGGGAAAAAAACTGTCAAGAATACAACATATCATTCAGTGACATCAAGATAGGCTCTGTTCATGGTCCCAGTGTTCATAACGCAGCTTCCTTTCTGAGCACATACCTGAATTCCATGAGCTTTACAATAACGTGTTCGTGCATCTTGTAGGTTTCCACAGACGTGCAGCTCCAGTTACAAGAAGGCAATTCCCACATGGTGCACACAGGATGGATTATCTGCACTTTGAGGATGATAGCCGTGGATGGTGGTTTGACATGGATATGGTGATCATCTATATTTATTCAGTGAACTGGGTCATTGGATTCGTTGTTTTCTGCTTTCTTTGCTATTTTTTCTTTCCGTTTTAGGAATTTTCATCTTACTACAGTTGAACAATCACAAATGATGTAGATAGCAATTAAACCTTTTTAAAATGTGCTTTGAAGTTTTTATAATGTTGCATTATATAAATTGTTGGTGTTTATAGAAAGTATGAGAATAATGGACTTATTTATTAATGTTTTTCATATAACAAACTACAGTTTACTGAGGAGCTAGTCTGTCTAGCACTTAGCAACAATGCACTATTTCATAATTCCTCCTGGTTTAGGACTTATGGGCTCTAATTTTACAATACTGCTTTTATACTTAATTGTAAAGACTGAGGTTTTTCCCTCCACTGAAAAGTAGTAAAAATACAAAATGAAATGATAATCTGGGTAGATAGTATCTTTGCTGAAAAAATATTTAGTCAATCACCATTTATTCTTAGGCAAATTATGTGCATTAAACAAATTATACTTTCTGGGAACTAATCTAGCAGGGTATGTTCAGTTTTGGTTTCCAATTATCTCTACTTATTTTCTGTTCTGTTATCAAAAAAGCTGGCTATTCTTTATACAGACTTAATAATAGCATTAATGCAACATTTTTATTTATTGTAAGAACAGAATAGTAAATGTGAAAGACCCACAGTAGAAAGAGATATATTAATCCTTTCCAAATTACAGGATTACTCACCTGAAGAATTAAAATACTTACTGATTTTCAGTAGTTTAAAGAGCAATGCATGTCCAAAACATAACTACTTTAGTGATTTAATACAGAGATTGTTAAATATATTGTACATGTGCAATAAAGAGTGGCTTTTACATTTTTTTCTTTCTTATTAAGTAATTTAATATCTGGAATAAGGAATTTTTGGAAATAGGCTTATGGGTATATACAAAGAAAACCTGGCACTTCTTTTAATTATTACAATATTATAAGCCTTGGAATTGGTTTTTCCCTTAATTTAAAAAAAAAATAATAAAATCTAAATTATTCCAGAATAGGGGCACCTGGGTGGCTCAGTAGGTTAAAGCCTCTGCCTTCGGCTCAGGTCGTGATCTCAGGGTCCTGGGATCGAGCCCCGAATTGCATCGGGCTCTCTGCTCAGCAGGGAGCCTGCTTCCCCCTTCTCTCTCTCTGCCTGCCTCTCTGCCTGCTTGTGATCTTTGTCAAATAAATAAAATCTTAAAAAAAAAATTATTCCAGAATAGAAAACAACACTAGTATCCCAATCTCACAAGTGAGAAAACTAAGGCACAAAGAAGTAGGCTTATTTCAGTCAATAAGGTGGTCCTTGTGTAACCTATGAGGAATGTTTTGATTATGAACTACTAATCCAACATTCCTACACTGTGCCATCATATATCTGACAAAGCAGTGAGCATGCTCTTACACAAGGAAAGTGAAACTGTCATGGCACTAAAAATACCACCATCAAACAAATTGTCACTTTCGAGGCCTCAAGAGTTCAGTCTAGGAAAAGTCCAAATTTGGCCTAAGTACAACTAAGTGTATTTGAATAAAAGCACCTGATGATATGGGATGTTCTAAGAAATATGATAAAATAACATTTTTATTCTACACTGTTACTGTTTTTAAAATTATATCTGTGAAAGGAAACAACAGTGTCCATTAGACACTATCAAATCTAGAAAGCAGAAAACTAAATACATTTTAGAAACATCAGTTTTTGCTCATGTATCAAAATAGACAAATTATGCTTAGTCTAGTGACATATAACTAGTATCTTGGTAAAACAATATCTTTTACAAACCTATTACCTTACAGAAATAAAAATGGGTATTTATAATTTATTGCTCCAAGTGGAGGTAATACGTGTCAGGACTGAAAAATTACAAAACACAGATGGGGGGGGGCAGTATCTTAAGAACTTTAAAATGAACTGCAGCCATTTCCCAAGCAATTCCTGGTTTATCATCTCTAGCAAATATGCTTTCACTCATTCCTAAATTAAAAGTTGATTAAAGGGGCACCTGGATGGCTCAGTCAGTTAAGTGTCCAACTCTTGACCTCAGCTCTGGTCTTGATCTCCATGAGTTCAGTCCCTGCACTGGGCTTCACACTGGGCATGGAGCCTACTTAAATAAATAAATTATTGTAACTATACATGAAGCAAACTTAGTAGTATAATAGATAAGAGAGTTCTCAGAGAAACAAATTTGATTCCCAGTATGATTATTGTAGCTCAGTGATACCAGTTTATAGCTCTGTATCTACAAACTAAGTATAAATAAAAATAATACTCTTAAATACCCTTTTAATGGGCACCTGGGTGGCTCAGTGGGTTAAAGACTCTGCTTTCGGCTCGGGTCATGATCTCAGGGTCCTTGGGATTGAGCCCCACATAGGGTTCTCTGCTTTGCGGGGAGCCTGCTTTCCCCTCTCTCTCTGCCTGCCTCTCTGCCTACCTGTGATCTCTGTCAAATAAATAAATAAAATCTTTAAAAAAAAAAAAAAAAGGAAGCACAGTCTACAGTTAAATGCTCTACCACTGAGCTATACCCCCAAAAGAAAGCATAGTCTGGAGAAACATTCTAGATGGACTATATGAGCCTTAATAACAGTCAGAGAAGAACATCATTTGGCATATTAAAAGTAAGTTTAGAAATATTATAAACTTCTAATTTTACTTTAAAATATTTAAATTGTATGCAAATGGAGCTACAAGCTGCCAAATATTAAGAAGTACAGCATTTCCTAGAGTCCCAATTTATTAGAAGCCAGAGAAAACCTGAAATAAGAAGAAACCATTTTCTTCTGGAATCTGTCATGCAGTCACCATTCAATAGATGATTAATAAATTTATAAAAAATAAATTTATAAATACATATGTTGTTCTTGTTTAGTGTTTTTCACAGATCCACCACATAAAAACTCATTTCCTGATAAAGAACAAAGGGAAAAAAAAAAAAATCCTGAAACTGACGAAGTCCAATATATGTCCTAATTAGTATTATTTAATAAGGTTTAATTGTCTAAGCTATCTCTATTTAACAATTTCTATTTCTCCAGAGCTTAATTACTGTAAAGGTTAAATCCTCTCACACATGCATTTAAAAAACGCCCCAGGTTAAGTTACACTTCTGAATTCTTTCAGCAGGTGATTTATTTCTTGATTGTAAAAAAACAAATTCACAAACTGAAATCAATTCATTTTATGCTCAGTAGAAGCTAGGGGAATCTAAATTAGACAAAACATAGAAAGGATCAGAATTTGTTGTACAAAGAATCACCAAAATCAAGCCTGAAAAAAAAAGCACTTAATATTTCTCAGTCTGCTCTATTACTAATGTCACTCTGGTAATAAACGCTCGAAGTAACAGCAAAGCCACTATTACTGTTGGTTCTGCCTTAGAATCTTGCTTCCAAGGTAGTTGAAATGATATGACCAAAAAAAAGGCCAATTAATAAAGTTATCACTTAAATAAATGCCTTCTCTGTGGCTAAATGGAGATAGAGATATTTAAACACTTGGTTTCTATCTGGATCATTTGTTAAGGAATGCCTTAGAAAAGGGAATACACTGATTAAATGCAATGACAGTCAGTCTTTGACTCCTCACAGATGCTGCAGTTGAATGCAGAGGACACCATCCCTAAGATTCTGAAGATTTTAACACACTCAACTTTGACTTTCATGTAGTTTCTGACTTTCAGTAATTCTCACTGTATGCATTCAGTAAGTTCTTTCAGTGTATCCTTTTCTCCAAGATGCCTTGGTTTTCCTTTTTTATTGAAGACAACACCCATAGTAAGAATCGCTTTTATACATTTTTAGTTTTTACACAGATCTTATGAGAAACATCATTAAGTATCTTCAGGCCATGGTATTAACATCCTGTGAGAACAGTATGTGTCTACTGCAATGTGCATTTATTTATCTTATAATCATGCTTCTGTTACAGGGTCAGAAAAACAAATACTTTACCATTCTCAGTCTTGTTCAGGATCTCTCACATCGTGCAACAGATATATTTTGAGAATCATTTTTCTTATTTCAACACTTCTCAAGATAGTTTTTGGACTGTTATCACCAAGTTTATGGTTCCTTCTCCTTACATACCTGTCAATAAATTTAAGTGCTGCTAAGACACAGTCCTCAGTTTCTCTTACTCTTTCACACTTTTATAAGCCTGTGAGCCTCACCCAGAGAGTACCTATTAAGTACATGGACTGCCCAGTAAGTTCCATTTTTATTATTGGCAGCAGAGTGAGAGAAGTTATTGCTCTTGTAAGAACTAGGTTAATATTTTCATTGCTTTACATGTGTCACCTTGTCTACCAACAAAACTAGTAAGACAAAAAGGGAAGTGAGAAAGGATAACGCTTATTTACATGACTGCTCTATCTTAGATACTTAGCTGGTCCCATTAACATATTAACTAATTTAATCTCCTTAGTATACTTCGAATAAGATGTTGTTAACCTCATGTTATTGGTGAGGATGAGAAGTGATGTGACCAAAGTCACACAAAGTTAAAAGTGACTGATTTATCTTCATTTATGAGGGATTTCAAGACCTGTGATTTTACTGTCTGTGGCATCTGATAAAATTTGATGAAGCTGGGATATTCACTAAAGATTGTTTGGTAATAATGCTGCTAAAGGAGCTTTGGGAATGTAAGAGATGATCTGAATCAAGAATGCAGGAATTACGGGGCGCCTGGGTGGCTCAGAGGGTTAAGCCTCTGCCTTCGGCTCAGGTCATGATCCCAGGCCCTGGGATCGAGCCCCACATTGGGCTCTCTGCTCAGCGGGGAGCCTGCTTCCTCCTCTCTCTCTGTCTGCTTCTCTGCCTGCTTGTGATCTCTATCAAGTAAATAAAATAAATAAATAAATAAAATTTAAAAAAAAAAAAGAATGCAGGAATTAACTACTTATACTTTGTAACAATTTTCCTTGCTTATACCAATGAAAAACAGTATCTGCAGGACACGATATAATACGCAATACTACATTTGATAAGAGCTTCCATTCTGTTTGCAAACTTAGATTGGTTTGTTGTGGTTACCTTTATTGAGAAGGATTCTGAGGTTCCATCTTGGCTCCAAGAAGAAAAGTGCTCTGGTCCAGTGGTAATGCCCCTCAAATATGAGGGAAGGAGACTGATGAGGAAGGTATTTGGGTAAGAGTGCAGAAAAGCATTCCGGTTTTGGAAGCAGGTCTTACCATTTGTTGAGGGAAAACAAAAGTGCAGTTAAGTGACTATAATTAATAACACCATGATATATATTAATGTAGGTATGAGATGTAACTAAGAGTAAGCTACAGTCCTGGACTTTTCATTTTCCTTACAACAAAAGATGAATAGGTAACTAGTTGTGAATTCCATAGAAGATTTTTAAAACATAATGGTGTAGCTACAATGTAATTTAATTTTCTCATTTTAAAAAGTTTTAACGTGTCAAAAAAAAAAAGTATGTAGTCCTGTTTCACAAATTCCACAGGACTAAGTGGATGCTACTGGTATTATCTATTCTGATCCCAGTATTTTTAAGTAAGTATATATAGTGTTACAATCAACCTAGGTCAAAAGTGAACCTCAGCATTACTTCTTAAACCTTCATATGCCCACATTAAGTCTTGTTAAAATGCATATTTTTCAGGAGGGATGGAGTAGCCTTGAGTTTCCTCATTGCTGATAAGCTACCAAGTGGTACGGATCTCCTGGCCCATGAGCCACACTTAGAAAAACAAGGAACTCAAAAACCTCAAATGGATCTTGCATCCCTGTCATTACAGTAACTGTTCCCAAAAGATAAATTTCTCATTGTTTTGGCATTTGAGAATTGTCTATACCAGTTACCAATATATGAGAATTATAATGAGTTATGCTATAACTTTATATAAATTTTATTGAATAAGCTTCTGAAATTACTTGGTGGCAGCAGTATGTAAGTATTTAAAATCCATAAATCAGACCCCCCAATTTTTCCCCCAATATCCAAACTTTGATCTTCGTATCTTTATCTAGAATCTATCTAAAGAGAACAAATGTGAGATGTATAATAAAATATACTGTGACACTTCTTCTTACCTCAAATTCTTACTATTCATTACAACTGCAAAAATCAAGAGAACTCTTTACCATCCTGAGTTACAGAGCTAAAATTTACTTAACCTTTCTTTCCTCATTTTCCTCACCTGTAAAACTATGCTCCATAAAACAAACCTTCACAGGATTCTCTGGGGTAAAATTCAGTTCACAAGAAAATGATGAAACAGATCTAAAAGTACTTTGACAAACAATTTATGCAAAGACAAAGCAGTATTTACCAATTATTTAGCAACAGCCAAGTTATTTAACCTCTCTACTTTTGTTTCTTCTTTTGTAAAAAGGAAAAGGAAAAAATAGTATCTGTGGATTAAAAGACAATGCTAGTGAAAGCAAGCTGTTAGTAAATGTGTTCTTCTTTTTCTTCTCCGCTCTTTAAAATCTTACTTTTGGGGCACCTGGGTAGCTCAGTGGGTTAAAGCCTCTGCCTTCGGCTCAGGTCATAATCCCAGGGTTCTGGGATCAGCCCCACATGGGGCTCTCTGCTCCGCAGGGAGCCTGCTTCCTCTTCTCTCTCGTCTCTGTCTACTTGTGATCTCTGTCAAATAAACAACAACAACAAAAATCTTAAAATAAAATCTTACTTTCAAAAAGGCCATAGGAAAGGCTTATTTTTTTTAAAGATATTAATAAGGTACAAACACATTATTGTTCATGCACGAGTAGAGTTCTTAATTACAAACAACTAAATTTTACTTTGCCTGAAGCTGACAAGCCATAGTATAGCAAAAAATTAAGTGGGCCATTAGGCAACACTGAATTGTAACTCAGATGTTCTAGACAACAGGAGGAAGAGTTGCTTCGCTTCTTTCATGGGTCCCAGTTCGTTTGAACCCAAGATTTAGTAGCATCCTGGCACTTGGCTCCTGACACATGGCCATACTGAGAAAAGCATCTTACTGAGAACCTAAAGCAAATGCTTTCTGCTGTATTTATAAAACTATTCAGAAGGTTGAGGAATAGGAGTTCCCATTTTTTATGTTCTCCAGGAAGTTTTACATTTGATAAAATAAATATCGTTTTTGGCATTTGTTTTCTTAACATTTAAAATTCTGTTGATGATACCTCCCTACAAAATTGGAATTACAGGGTTATTTCTTAAAGTATCTAACATAATAAGTACCTCAAATAGTGCTCTGAATCATTTTTTGCACTCCTACCGTTTAGAAGCAGCATGCCATTCCATACCAATCCAGAGAAAATGGGGCCTCCTTTTCCTAACAGTTATGGCTCTGTATAATAGTACTATAAACTTAATAATCTAGCCAGTAAATCATAACATTCACTGAGTACATTACTGAGCTCTACCTTTGGTCATCAACCTGAGACTATCCTATGAAATTATCCTTAAACTCAAACAGCTCCTACTAGATTTATTTCTAAAAGATTTTAGACATAAATGGTAAAGACAATAAAGGAGTTATAGACTACTTACATAATTTTTAACTATAATTAAAATATTCTTTACATAGGCTATTCTTGATATAATAATAACAGCAATTTTTAAATATTTGGAAGTCAGTCCAAAGCTCATATTTTACAGGCACTAAATATTTTACAACATATTCTTCCGTGTTTGGTTTCCAATTATATAGTAACAGTCTTCAACTAAGAACAAGTTGTTTTCACTAAATCTTCCTTCTATGTTTATTTTTCTTGGGAATTAGAATATGTTTCGTCATAGAAAAAAAGAATTATAGTAATATTTGGATTCCCACATTAATCCACAAAATTTCATACAAATCTATATATTAGAGGCAAAGCACTCATATGGCTTTTCAACTCCACCTAACCACCTCCAAACCTTGAGTCCTTCCGTCTAGCTCTAGATGCCTAGAAGATACTTATTTCATTCCACAGCAACACCTACTGCGGATGTAATAAGATTATGGATAAAGAAAGGGAAATCCTCCTTGTAGCCACCAGCACATAAAAAGTGTATCCAAATAATAAAAAAAGACTTAGATTCGTGCTGTCAGAGAAATGTATAACATGAGCTCTGTATGTAACTTTAAATATTCTAACAGCCACATGTAAAAGGACAAGAAACCCATTTTAATAATGTGCTTAACCTGATTACATTCAACATGTTATCATTTTAACATAGAATTAATTTAAAATCAGTTTTAGAATAATAGATGCTGTGTCTGTATTAAGTCTTCAAAATCCAGGATTCCACACGGCATGTCTCAGTTCAGACTAGCCCCACATCAGGGGCTCAGTAGGCATGTGTGGCTAACAGCTAGCCGCTGTACTGGACAGCACAGTCTTTCAGTCAGGGAAAAAAACTCAAGATATACATTGCATTAAGGAATAAGGACCCTATTTAGGAATGAGAGCTTACACAAATGCTGGAAGGGCTGGGAAAGTAAAGGTCCAAAAAGGAAAGTTGAAAAATCTTCCTAAACATTAGAAAAGGCAAGTTTCAGGAAAGTGTGGTAGCTCAACCAATCCAGCCCTTAAAGCAGGGCCACAAAAAGAAGCTGGTCTCTGTAGAGCCACTGGCTCCGTGCACTGAATTCTGTGAACACCTAGCCCAAGGACGGAGGGTGAGCCAGGGGCCTCCTGGTCAGAGAACGAGCAGTCAAGACGAGATGAATGCAGATCAGGAGAAAACAAGCAAAAACTGCAACTGCTGGCCATCTCCATCAGCCTCTCATTGCCTCAGACCTCAAAGACCTTCAGAGTATAATGGCAGGTCGTGCTTCTGCTTTGCAAATCTCCTGAAGATCTCTTCCGGCCAACTATACCTGACACCGTATAAGAAAGGAATTCTGGGAAAAGTATCAGGAGCTGAGCTTACCAGGCATAGTACAAAACCACTAGGACTGGACCAGACAGAAAAAGGACTCTGGGCAACATAACTGCAGCTGAGCCAAGTCGACACAGTAAAAACTCCCACAGCCAACTAGGTCTAACTGATGGCAGAGTCAGCTGTAGACTGAAAATCACCTGTCACCCAAACATCTGTATGGGTGATTCTGCATAGCAGAAGGAGGAACTACATCTTCAGTGATAAATGTGTACCACATACTATCAAGGTGTTTTGTACACAATATCGTATTTCTCACAACAACCCTACAAGACTTCTGTTACTACGTCCATTTTATAGACAAGAAAACTAGAGCTAAAAGAGGTTAGGTAACTTTTCTAATGTCACACAGCTACCAAGTGCTACAGCCAGAAGTCAAACCTCGACACGCCTACTTCTTTGAGGCTGTATTCTTTTCACTACCCCTAAGAAGTCCAATTCCTAATTTAGAGACTTCACCAGTAACAAGAAAATTCAGAGGCATCCCTCCTCAGTGATATTTTTAAGGATCCAGTGTTTGTAGCATGTCAAAATCCCCCTTCTAGAATAAGAGAAAGTTCTTCAACAGGTCCACACTACCACACAAACTGCTCTGTCATTTGAGCCACAAGATGCCACACTTCTGAAGGCGTCTGGACAGTCAGAGGTAGATGGGATTGCTGTTTGAAGTTTCTGGCAAGTTTCCATAGGTAGATCACAGAACAGAGCCCTACAGTTTGAGACCAAAGCCACGCCATCCTCTGGAGGTAACTGTTCTCCTTTTGAGAAACAGCTTTTGGGCCTTCTTAGAGACTGAACGTGTGCCCATGGGCCATGAAGTGGCCATAATCCCTGAGCTACCCATTATGAACTGGGTGTTGTCTGATCCATCACCAAGCCATAATGTCAGACGTGCATGGCAGCATTTCATCCTCAAGTGACAGTGGTGTGTATAAAATCAGGCTTGAGGGGTGCCTGGGTGGCTCAGTCCTTAAGCGTCTGCCTTTGGCTCAGGTCATGATCTCAAGGTCCTGGGATCCAGCCTTAAATCAGGCTTCCTGCTCGGCGGGAAGCCTGCTTCTCCCTCCCCCCCCCCCCCCCCGCTTGTATTCCCTCTCTCGCTGTCTCTGTCGAATAAAATATTTTAATAAATAAGTAAATAAAATCAGGCTTGAGGAAGCCCTGAGGGCCTGAGTGACTCACATGAGGAAGTAGACCAAGTGTCCATGGTCGCTATTCCTACTATGTTATCTTCACCCTCTCAGCTCATAACTCCGTCTTCCTGTCTAAGCTGCACTGACTGAGCAAAAGACTCAGGCTTGATGGGTCAAGGGTTCAGCGTGATCTGCAGGTACCGTCCAAAAGTGGACAGCTAAGACTCTACAGCCTTACTCTGGTCATCCCGGAAAGACAATGGTAAGCGGAAATCCTCCCTGGGTGCCAAAGTTCAAGCAGTCCCCTAGACTGCCCATTTTTCCTGTAAGAAGCTAAAAGTCTATACTGATTAATAGCGTGTGATATGCGATGGTGGATATAAATATTACCAAATATTTTTATCTTTGCCTTACCCCACTATCATCTAGCATAAGTTGTGTTCATAATAGCTAATTTTATATCACAAGATGTACTGATGCTAATTAATCTCAGGATTTACATTACAAAGGAGTAGGGGAACATCACCCAAGGACTTTGTATCCTGTTCTGGAAAGAACTGGCATGTTTGCAATAGAAACAGCTTTATCATGTCAGGCAGTATGGTTTAAAGAGATCAGTTTACCCAGGTGACAAGGGGGAGGCAAGCTGTGATGGCTTTGAGGGGTGTCAACGTGACTAGGCTAAATTACATCCCAGAAATCTTTCTCCAATGTACAGTCAACCTGGCAAAGGGCTATGGGTCCGTTTAGGGGAAGACTGGGAGACAGATTAACACTAAATATATTTTTGGCAGTGTAGCAGGATGTGAGGGAGCCTGGGTTTGTAACCAGCTCAAACCTGGAATTTATAGAAGGCACTGACTCTGTGTTTTGGTAATTTAAGCCAGACTTCTGTTCAGTAGACTTAGAACTCCTCTGCTTATACAGATCAAGTAAGAATTCAATAGACTGATCATCTATTTCTGCTCTGGAAATACCGCGATAATTGGCCAACCCCATAAATCTCTATAAATTGGACTAATCTGATTATCATTTTGACCCCGCTGTTCGTTATATTAACCATGCTGTGTCTTTGGCAATGACTTGCCACAGTGTGGCTCCTGCCATCCCAGGATCCCATTACTGCCACTGTGCTTAGTGATTCTAGTTCAATGGCAGTGGTCTCCTTTCTAATTTCTGACCTACCAAGAAGAGAGACCATGGAGTTTTTCAAAGAGGCTGAGGCTCCCTGCCTCGACTTTTTTGTTTTCACAGCTTTTGTGAAAGGTATGTCCTTCCATGGTTGGAAAGCAAGTCTTACAGAGTATATATACTGTAACATTACCATCTCCTTAAGCCTTTGGATACCATCCTCTACAATATAATAAGGCATTTTGACTTCATTTAACATGGGTCACACTTTGGGTCCAGCCAGCTGACCCAACTCCCAACCATTTAGAACCCTTCCTAACTCTTTCAGCTAAAACACTGAGCCCAGAATCCCTGATGAGTCAGCCCATGTCAACAAAGTGAGCAGGATCTAACTTTATATCCCTTCCACCTTGATGATGCACCTACAATACCCATTCTCACGTACACCCTCTGGCTTTCTGTCTATAAAAGTTTTTCAAATCTTTCAGTCTTTTTGGTGTGTTTCACCCCTCTTCCTGAGCCACAACTAGTGCTTCATTTCTGAGAGTTGCTGTGATTTCAATCTAGTTGTAGATCTAGACACAAAAAGGGCTGCTGGGTTGTAGGTCCTGAGACTGGTCAGGTATTCCCTGTCGGCAACTACTTCTGCTGAGGCCATTCCAGGTTGTTCAGGTCAAAGGGGGCTACCTTCCTGTATTACTCAGCATTCTCCTAAGAAAACAGATCATCAGGATAAACACAAATGGCTTTTATACAGAATTGGCTCACACGATTACGGAGGCTTGCAAGTCCTAAATCTGCACGGCCGTTGTCCCAGCTCGAGTCCCAGGTCCAGAAGCTCCTATCGCAGCAGGAAGAGCCAATGTCCAGGTCAAGACTGAAGGCCAGCAGGCTGCTGTAGAAACATGAAGAGGTAATGTCTCAGTTCCAAGGCTCTCAGGCAAGAGAAGGCTGACTCAGATGAAGATCAGCCTTTTGATCTAGCTAGGCCCTCACTCGACTGGAGGAGGCCCACTGGTAGCAGGAAGGACAACCTGCTTACTCATTCTGCTAATTTAAATCTTAATCTCACCCCAAAACATCTTCACAGAAACACCTAGAATAGTGTTTGATCCGATATCCAAGAAGCCCATGGCCCAGTCAAGGTGACACACAGAACAAGCCACTACACTTCCCAGTAGAGGCAAAAGGGCTACTTCTACTGGCAAAGATGATTCAGTTTTATTAAGGAAGTTCAGATCTTCAGCTTTATCAGAATCTACCTGTAAGTTTTCACTTAAGTTTTAGGAACCTATTCCTTCACAGTCAGAAACCAAAATTTAAAATCCCTGGCTGGAAATTTGCTGGCTGGAATTTGCATTGTGAATGAGCCACGCTCAGGAGGACCTTCTAACTTTAGTTCTCAGAAACCCTATAGCTCTGGCCCGACCAAATACAGTGCTCAGTGCAGAAAAGCGTTTCTTTGAGGATACAGACGTTTTCAGCTCATCTTTTTCATTCCCCACTTCGAACTGAACAGTAGGAAGTAACTAAACAACACCATCGTGTACCTTATTTTCACAGAAATGTTCTCAAGTAGCTCATATGTAAGCACCCCACCTTCTATGGGTGCTCAGTGCCAGGTAGCCAAAGGTGACACTTTGAGCAGCTCTTGACCCACATCATGCCAGGAACACTCAATGTCCTTTTTCGCTCCTGGGACGAGGCCCATTTGTGCCTTTAAATATTGTCAGATTCGAGAAACAATTCCAGAAAA
The DNA here is from genome assembly GCA_003697995.1 of Taxidea taxus jeffersonii. Classification (NCBI taxonomy): domain Eukaryota; kingdom Metazoa; phylum Chordata; class Mammalia; order Carnivora; family Mustelidae; genus Taxidea; species Taxidea taxus. The sequence continues at coordinate 30,763 of ML110834.1, forward strand.
TCAGAACCCATTCAGAGGATTCATCCTTAAGCTCAGTTCTCTGGGAAGCACTGCTGGAATCAAAATCTGTGTCCACGTCAACCTGACAAGCAAACCCAGCAGGAGGAATCTCCCCATTCCTGCAGACATAGCTACGTATGTGCCTACACATCCAATACAGACATGTGTGTATGTGTGTGTGTGTGTGTGTGTGTGTGTGTACACATATGCATAGTGAGGAACTAAAATGGCTTATACACTTTTGGGACCTGGTCAGGCAAATCCAGAGTCCATAGGGCAGGCAGTCAGAAATGGAAGATCACAAGAAGGCTGGAATTACAAAGTCACTGGTCAAAGCTGCTGTCTTTTAAGACCTTTCAACTGATTAAGTCAGGCCCACCCTAGTAATTTTCCTAATGACTGATTACGGACTGTGCATATCTGCAAAGTCTCTTTACAGTACCATTTAATGTTTTACTGAATAACTAGGAGTGAGTGTGTATATGTTACAAACAGCTGCTATTTCCCTTCCATCTCCCAATGCCTGTGAAGAATAGCTCTTATTCTTTATCCAGAAACATACCAGAAAGACAATTCTGGGGAATGCAGTTTAGTCTAGCCTGGTACAGGTCACTGTTTTTCAAACTTAGCCACAGAGTAACTCACTTGGGATGGTGTTTAAAAATACTCATACCTAGGACACCTGGGTGGCTTAGTAGGTTAAATGTCTGCCTTCAGCTCAGGTCATGATCCCAGGGTCCTGGGATCGAGTCCCCACACTGAGGGGGGTTGGTCCCTGCTCAGCAGGGAGCCTGCTTCTCTACCCCTCCCTGGCTTATTCTCATTCTCTCTCTCTCTCTCTCTCAAATAAATAAATAAAATCTTTTTTCAAAAAATCCTCATACCTAGGTCTTATTGCTTCCTAGATGTTCTGATTTAATTGGTATAGCAATAGGGATTCTCAAAAGCTCCTTGGGTTGAATCTAATAGGTGGTAAAATGTGAGAACTAATCATCTTGATCACTTTCTATTTGTACCGCATGTACATTTTGGTCATTAAATCTTTTTCAATACATCTGAATGACTTACTTAATAAAGATCTTTTTCACTTCAGTGCAAAGCCTGACTATCTAATTAAAGGACAACAACCAAAAGTAAATGTTTCCATCAGCACACCCTTGCTCCCCGTAGGAAGCCTGCCCCCTATGGACGTTATTTGTCAGTGAAATAAAGCCAAATTAGATGTTGAATGGAGGGCGGATAGAAAATAAGTTCATTGCTAGGGAAAAAAAGGAAAACACAAAGACCTTGAGGTAAGAATAGTGGCAAATTCCAAGGCTATAAAAATGATAAATTACCATAAACCTCATCAATTCAAGGTAATTGGAGGAAACCCTAAGAGGCCTCAGCTAGTTGAGTTCTGTTTTAAAGACTGAAGATTTATAATCAGCATGTCAGTATATAAATGGCTTAAGAAGCTGGCTTAAAATGTTCTCGTATTTTAAATTCTTGTATTTTTATGCTATTTATTTTCATTATAAAGGGTTTCCAAAGAAACTTCTACATTCTTAATCAGCCCTGTCCAAATTAATATGCATTTAAATTAATACTTTTTAAAGCAGCCTACCTGCTGCCTTTCTAAGCACATAACTTTAACTGTAAAAACTTTATTAACACAATCTGAAAAGACATTTTATATTTGCCATGTTTACCGAGTAAAATTATGTGATCTGTAACATATAAGGTAGATGTTCAGAGTTCATATCAATACATTATTGAAGAAAAATACTAAGCTAGAGGGTAGCCAGCTAATATTCCATTTTTTATTACCTGCTACCTTTCATCTTTATCCTTTCTGATGCTCTTGTTCAACTTTGTCTCTGTGAATTAGTTCCCTTTGGTTTTAAGCTCCTAAATTGCGTTTCCCTCTACTCCTAAAGCTTATATGAAGCTCCTAAAGCTTCATATAAAGTAGTACAAGTTCACACAGCAAAACTCAACCATGACACCTACACATAAGATCTGGTTATTCACTTGTTGACTCAACAAAAACCAAATATGCTCAATCACTACTCAGTGAATAAATGCCCACTTGTTCTGTAAACGACGTTCAGGTTTCTCCATGATTTGAACTCCACTTAAATGCTTATCACATAGCCTGAGAATTTCAGAACAAATTCTTATTACCTAGGAGTCTATATATTCCATCTAATCTAAAAATAGAGTTCAGAAGTCTACCTGGTATCTGATTATTCATGTAAGGGCTGAAACTATTACTGCCAAGTTTTCCACTCCTCTCTGCTTTCTGTTATCATGGATTGATACAACATCACCAGTATCTATGTATGTCAGCACATGCATTTTGGCTTTTGTGGGCTAAAAGTAGAAGGAAATTAAGTGAAAGTTGTACCACCTCTACTAGATAAAGCCCCACCCAGGTTAACAGATGCTACCATACAGAGCTCGTGGTCATTGCCAGTCACTATTCCTAATCCAGGTAGTAATCGTGTGTGTCTTTTTCCTTCTACAGACTACAAAGACACACACATGACCTCCCTGGGGAAAAATGTCTCTTTGCTGTAATCACATATATATGTACAGCTTGTAGCTAAGAAAAAGGAGTTACATTTCACTTTCATAAATTATAAACTTAAAACTATCAGATATGTTTAGGGAAACAATTTTATCAACTAGTGACTTATAAGCCGTTTATAAATTTGGCCCAATCTCATTTTTAAATATTGCAAGGTGAATTTCTGGACATAGTTCATTGATGAATTCAGCATTAGTCCCTCCTTTCTTCCTGGTGAGAACAAAAAATGTCTTAACTGGAACAAAAGTAATAAGTAAACACTGCATTTAAAAATATATATATACACTGTGTATCTCACTAAGATGAAAACTCATGGAGTGCTTGGGAGGCTTCAGTCAGTTAAGCAACTGTCTCTTGATTTCTGCTCAGGTCATGATCTCAGGTCCTGGGATGGAGCCCTGTGTCGGGCTCTAGGCTCAGCAAAAAGTCTGCTTCCCTCTCTCTTCTTCTCCCTCTACCCCTCTCCCTCTTCTCTGTCTCTCTCTCTCTCAAAAATTAAATAAATCTTTTTAAAAAGGATGAAAAACTCAGGTCTTCTAAAAATACAGTATTTTATATCCAATCTCATTCCTATATCTTACAACTTTATCATCAAATTTTCTAGACAAATAGATATTAATGATCACAGTTATATACACTTATCTATTTTTTCCTATTCTGAATCAAGTCAGATTCATAAAAGAGTAAAATTAGAGTGGTCTTTAAAGCAACAATGGAAGGAAAAGGACAGGTGTATTACATTCAGACAGAAAAAATAAGCAAAGACTAAAAGGAAAAAGATCAGATATCAATAAGTACTGCGAAAAGGTGAACACAGAACTCATTTAATCTGGAAACAAGGTGCAAGGCATATATTTAAGTCACAAACAACATGTTTACAAATGTACATGTATTGCTTTCTGCATAACACACTGAAGAGTCAAAAGTTACATGACTTGATAAGAATCAAATGCAGAGAAAAAGTTTTAGAATATACCTACAATTAAAATTAATTCTAGAATAATACAAAATAAGCAAAATCATATAATATGCTTAACAATGCCAAAATGTTGTCAGATCTATTTGGGCCTTCACAACAAACTACATGACCTACAGAGTATTTAAATCAGAATTGGAATTTTATACACATTATTAATAATTAGAAAAATTCTTTTTTTTATCTTTTTTTATTTATTTACCTGTCAGAGAGAGAAAGAGAGGTAGGCAGAGGGAGAAGCAGGCTCCCTGCTGAGTAAGGAGCCCGATGCGGACTCGATCCCAGGACCCTAGGATCATGACCTAAGCCAAAGGCAGACACTTAACAACTGAGACACCCAGGCGTCCCTATAATGAGAAAAACTTAAGCCTTGTTTTCTGGTAGTTCTAAGTTGGTGCAAGTGTTCTTTTATTTCCTGAGAAATATGGCAAGTTTGTCCTTCTATGCCAGGTACCGCAATTACTGCCAATGGTCTATCTGAATCTTCTTCAAAGGCTTGAAGTACATGGGATGTCTGGGTGGCTCACAGTTAAGCATCTGCCTTCGGCAGGTCATGATCCCAGGGTCCTGGAATCGAGCCCAGTATCAGGCTCCCTGCTCAACAGGAAACCTGTTGAGCTTCTCCCTTTGCCTGCCACCCCCCTGCCCGTGTTCGCTATTTCTCTCTCTCTCCCTATATATATATATATATATATATATATATATA
>ML110834.1:48438-67092 GCA_003697995.1 Taxidea taxus jeffersonii
GTTTCAAAAAAGGGTTAATCTTCTTTTGCCTATAAAGACTCTTAATATCTTGTGATTCATGACAAAAATGTTTAGGTTAGAGGGCAGTTTTTTTGCCACTTACCCTACAAGATTTCTTTTACCACATCCCTTTATTGCCCAGGTAAGAAGGGAAAATTGACAAAAGAGCAAGAACTTGAGTGAAAGATTTCATTGCACTGTTTCTCATATAATCAAGGCCTGAATGAACACTGAGTTTAAAGTAGATAAAAGACTGCTTCTGTATCTTGGCTATTATAAATAAATTATAAATAATTTATACTATAAATAATCATAAATAAATACATTATAAATAATAAATAATACTAAAAATAGTAAACATAGGGTACATATATCTTTTCAAATTAGTTATTTTTCTTTTTTGAGGGTATAAATAGTAGTGAAATTACTGGATTACATGGTATTTCTATTTTTTGCTTTTTTGAGGAAGCAACAAAAATGTACACCAACAGATAAATATATACATATGCAATGCAATATTACTGAGCCATAAAATAAAAAGAGATCTTGCCATCTGCAATGATATGGATGAACTAAGAAGATACAATGGACAGAGAACTTCTTCTAACATACAGCAAAAGAAGAAAAAAATAAGCTACCTAAAATCAACATTTCTCCTCTTTAAATTAATTTTTTCTCCTCTTTATTTCTTTTTTTTTTTTTTTTAAGATTTATTTGACAGACAGATCACAAGTAGGCAGAGAGGCAGAGAGCGGGGGAAGCAGGCTCTGCCGAGCAGAGAGCCCAATGCAGGGCTCGATCCCAGGACCCTGGGATCATGACCCCAGCTGAAGGCAGAGACTTAACCCACTGAGCCACCCACGTGTCCCTCTACATATCAATGTATTAAAGAAATATCAAATTACTGTGTATTTCAAGAATCATTAACTTCTCAGATTCATTTAAGGGGCTAAGTTATCATAACTTTTAGGTGCCTGTTTCAATAAATTCTAGAGCCAGGAAACTGTTAACAAAAATATTTAACATCCCTGATAGCAAGCTGATCTGAACATAAAGTCATCCATTAACACTAGACCAAAATCAGAACAGATAGCTCCTTTCCTATTGAAGGAATCTAGCTATCAGAGGGTTATATGAGATAATGCATGTACAGATGTAAACAGAACCCAGATGATACTTCCCATCAAGCCCTTGCAAATGTAACACACAAACACACCCCTAGGGCACAATTTTGCAGAAGACAAGATCTGGAACAAAAGACAAGACTCAAGGCCTCAAAGACATATAAAAGTTAATTCAGACTGATTATAAACCACTCAGAGTTTGAGGCACTTCTATAGGGAAAGAAAGAGAAGGGAGCTACATTTCATTACAAACTGATTTAAATTCACCTACTCTTTCATTAATTTAGTGCTGCTTAAATTTGAGTGGCAATTCCTTCATGAAAAATATAAATTCCATAATTTGGAGTGTTGAAAAATATTGTCATAATGGTAGTTTTAAAAGTTCAAATATTAAATTAGGTATAAATCTTTGTTGCTTATAAAACCAAAATGAATTGATAAACGGATCATGAAAATTAAGGTCCAATGAAGTAAACACCATCATTTATTTATTGTGATGGAAGAGGACATGTGCTATGTTGGTTATAAACTTGAATTATTACCTTACACCCGTCAGAATGGCTAGAATCAAAAAGAAGTAACAAGTGTCTGTGAGGATGTGGAGAAAGGGGAACCAAACTCCCTTGCACTGTTGGTGGGAATGCAAGCTGGTGCAGACACTCTGGAAAACAGTATGGAGATTCCTCAAAAAATTAAAAATAGAACTACCAAATAATTCAGTAATTTCATTACTGGTATTTACCAAAAGAATATGTTTTGAGTCCTCAATAATAAATTATCCTTTCCTTATCGTTTCTCTTTCTCTCCCTGTAACTTTGTAAATAGTCCTGTTATTAAACTATACACTGTAGGTAGTCACTACTAAACCTAAAAGGAACTACAGTTGAGTTTTGTCTTTCTACAGAGATCAGTGATAAGAATAATCATCCACTGAAACCTTCATCTGCTATGTTTAATTCTGAAATACATTACTATAAAAATAATTGATTCTAATTTGGAATGTATACTGGATTTAAGAACTGAAGAGATGTTTATGTTTTAGCTCTGTGATAAAAGTACAAAGCAAACCATATATTGTAAGAAGCATAGCTCAAACTGAGACCAAAATTAAGGATTTTGATTATGCAAGTACGTATGTCTTGAAGTCAGATATCATAATATGCTTACACCATTTAAAAAATTTTTTTAGATTTATTTATTTGAGAGAGAGACAGTGAGAGAGAGAGAGCATCAGAAGGGAGAAGGTCAGAGGGAGAAGCAGACTCCCCATGGAGGTGGGAGCCGGATGTGGAACTCGAAGATCATGACCCGGGCCAAAGGCAGTCGCTCAACCAACTGAGCCACCCAGGTTACACCATTTTTAACAGACATTTTTGACAGGCCCTGCTTACACCATTTTTAACAGACATTCATTTCTTGCATAAATTAGTGAAAGAAAAGGTCCTATGTAACCTTGTAAGTTTCCCATCTATCAAAACTTTATCAACAAACACCTCATACTGGGTGCACTTTTTTTTTGTTTTGTTTTTAAGATTTATTTATTTATTTGCCAGAGGGAGAGAGAGATCACAAGCAGGCAGAGACGCAGGCAGATGCAGAGAGAGAAGCAGGCTCCCACTGGGAAAGGAGCCCGATGCAGGACTCCATCCCAGGACCCTGGGATCATGACCCGAGCCAAAGGCAGCCGCTCAACCAACTGAGCCACCCAAGCGTCCCAACTAGGCGCACTTTTAATGAGTAGAATTACATTTTTAAGTGCTCTCCCATTTCAAAATGAAATTTACTACTTAATTTCACCATTTTGGCAATATCAATTTCCATTAAGATGAACTGTTATCAATCTCTCAGAATTAAAGCAATAAATGTAAACAAATGAAAGAAGTTCAATGGACTAAATCCAAGTTGTGTACCCTACTATCAAAGATAGACAAAGACTAATCCTACATAAAACGTTACTTTTAATAATGGAAATAAAATAGGCAATATAAAAATTCTCAGTTTTCAAATACTTTTAAATTTTTAAAAAGATTTTATTTATTTATTTGAGAGCAAGATCATGAACAGGGGGAAGGGGTAGAAGGAGAAGCAGACTCACCACTGATCAGGGAGCCTGATGTGGGACTCAGTCCCAGGACCCTGGGATTGTGACCTGAGCTGAAGGCAGGCACTTAACTGACTGAGCCACCCAGGTACAAAATTTTCAAACTCTTGAGTACACTTTAAAAATCTCTTATCCATAAATTGCATGATTGCTATTCTAACTCAAAAATTCAGTTTATCATTTATATAAAATCAAACTATATATCCAAAACAATTCCCATAATCCAATTACATTATAACTTTACTCAATACTTCCACAGAACAATGTCATACATGAAGTGGAATGTGTAGTCCTTGAAACTTATATTTGCAAAGCCTTTTAATGAGTTATTATACTTCATATCTTCAGGAGGCTTTTCCAGGTTCAGTCTCTGTTTCTGCCCTGCTTTGGGCTTAGGTAGGCCAAACCCACGGACTGTATGAACTGACTTCTTTACCTACTGACTTCCTATTGGATTTAATCCATGGTAGATACAGCCAGGAATTTGAGAAAGGGGCTGGAAAAGAGAACAGGGGCAAAGTATTTATTGCCCAGACTCTTCACCTTTCTGGGTCCATGTACACATTGGTTACAACCCTCTACTTGTTTTTATCAGCTTATCTTCGGGGTGTACTCCATACTAGTATTATCTCAGAGAAATATAATCTAAGTAATGCATATAATTTTAATTTTTCTACTAGCCACATTTTTTATAGAAAGAGATATAATTATTGTCAATGTATTTCATTTATTTATCACAAGGCATCCAAAATATTATTGTTGCAATATGGAACCAATATGAAAAATGACTAATGAGTTATTTTACATTCTTCTATTTTCATACTAACTCTTAGAAATCCAGTGTATATATTAAACTTAAAGCACCCCTGAATTCAGAATAGCCACATTTTAAGTCCTCAATACTATATTATCCTTTACTTACATTTCCCCTTTCTCTTCCACAACTTTGTAAATAGTTCTTTTATTAAACTCTCGTCAATAAAAATATGATAAAAAACAGAGAGAGAGCCAAGACATAAGAGCCTCTTAACTCTAGGGAACAAACTGAGGGTTGCTGGAGGGAAGGTGGGAGGGGTTGGTAACTGGACGACAGACATTAAGGAGGGCACATGATGTAATGAGCACTCGGTGTTATATGTAACTGATCAGTCACTCTACGTCTGAAATTAATAATACAGTGTATGGCAACCAAAGTGAATTGAAATTAAAAAACAGCTTTCCTCAAATTACCCACAAGGATGTATCATCTGTATTCTATCAGAATGAAAATGATATACATGGGGAAAAGCTTGATATAATGGTTAAGAAAAAGTAGTGTCAGAGATTACACAATTACAGTACAATCTCAACTACACGAAAAATGCACATAAAAGAAACTGCAAGGAAGTAGCCCAATATGTTTACCTAAAATAATGAAATTGCCAGCATTTTCTTTTTCTTGGTACTTTACTATACTCCTCAAATTGTATGAAATTCATAAAAGAGAATTTTAAACGTCAAAACAAAAATTCAATATTATACTTAGCAAAACTGATAAGATGAATACAACTGACAGAGAATGACGATTTGTGCTCACCTTCTTCCAGTAACAGAACCCACTCCTAAAAGGCCTATCAAAAGAAAACTAAAGTCAATCATATATAGATTTATGGCATAAAGAGAATGTCAAACTAACTGGAAATAAACATCACTTTCAGCAAATCTATACATTTCTCAAAAAGGGGGGTCAAACACTCCTGAGTTCAGAAAATGTTCAGAGTTTTCAACATTCATAGTTCTCTTCTTTCACAATATAGGTACAGAGAACAAAGTCAGCACATATGGCCTGGTGTAATGCTGAGACTAAAATTAGTAATCAAATATAAATGGATTTAAATGTGGAGCATTTCTAGATTTTCACTTCAAAATCTACGTGGGGAAAAACTGGGAGTCAAGATGGCGGAAAAGTAGGAGGCTGAGACAACATCAGCCAGCAGGAGATCAGCTAGATAGCCTATCAAAATCTATGTGGTGGTGAGTTCAAAAATATTCCTTCGTCTGTGTCAAGACAAAACAAAGAACACCGGGGGCGCCTGGGTGGTGGTTAATCCTCTGCCTTCGGCTCAGGTCATGATCTCAGGGTCCTGGGATCGAGCCCCAAATCAGGCTCTCTGCTCAGCAGGGAGCCTGCTTCCCTTCCTCTCTCTCTGCCTGCCTCTCTGCCTACTTGTGATCTCTGTCTGTCAAATAAATAAATAAAATCTTTAGGGAAAAAAAAAAAAAAACAAAGAACACCAGAAGTACGTGAAAAAAAGGGTACCTCAATACCAGCACTGATTTCTGTGTCTTCTTCAGTCATTATCTTCTCTGTCGCCTCAAGAAACAAAGCCCATTCAGAGTTGGAAAAAAACAGAACAAATGATTTATGTAATCGTTTCCTTAACTATATGGCTTTGCCACCCTAGCAGCCTTACAGTAGACATTCCCTAAGAACTGTGTAAAATACCTCAGCATCCTTTTGTTCCCCACATCTGCCACCTCTGATGTCTTTTAATATCCAGTTTTATTGTTATTATAAATTATTTATTTATAACAAAAATAATCAGAAACAATTTAAATATCTAATAAAAGATTAAATAATAAAACATCTATTAAATGGAGTACTGTGCAACTATTAAAGTTTATGTTATAAAAGATTATTTCATGCACTACAATGTGAATGTACTTAATGTTACTCAACTGTACATGTAAAAGTGGTTAAAATGCTAAAAATCTATATTATATATGTTTTACTATAATTAAAAAAAGACAATTTGATAACATGGGAAATGCTCACGATGTATTGTGGGATGTGTGTGTGTATGTGTGTGTGTTTTGAGTGAGAAAGAGAGAGAGCACAAGCAGGGGGAGCAGCAGGTGGAGGCAGAGGGGAAAGCAGACACCCACTGAGCAGGGAGCTGATGCAGGTCTTGATCCCACGACCCTAGGATCATGACCTGAGCCAAAGGCAGATGCTTAACTGACAGAGCCATCCAGGCTCCCCTGTATTGTTGGGGTCTTTTTAGTTAAAATATTATAGGAGGATGAACCAATATAGTATGGCAACCAATCATTAAACAAAGGGAATCGATGATCTCATTGGTCTACTGTATAAAATTTAGAAAACCTCACAGAAAGTATTTAGAACCTCCTTTATCACCCAGCTATAACAACGGCTAATCACTGTGTATCCCTGAAATGGGATAGATCAATAGATATTGGTCCCTACTAATTCAGAAGCAATCTAACCATCCACTGATGGATGAATAAGGAAAATGGGAGATATATGCACAAATACACATATATATACATACACACATATATGTACACATACATATATCCACAACACATATATATGTACATATATATACACCGATACATGCACACACCAAAAATGGAATATTATTCAGCCATTAAAAAAGGGAACTCTTCCATTTGTCACAACATGGGTAGACCTTGACAGTATCATACTGAGTGAACTTAAGTCATATATATAAATATCAAGTCACTGTGTTGTACAACTAAAATATACTACCAAATGTTAATTATATCTAACTTAAAAATATTTTAAAGATCTATCTGATAGGACAAGCAAACAAAAAATAAGTCAATAAATATATAAAATATTTAAAGAATATAATTAACCAACTTGACAATACTGGCATATCAAACACTATACCCAATGATAGAATACACTTGTGCTTGAGGAGATATGAATCACTTCACAAAACAGACTATATGCTGGCTCATAAAACAAGTATCAAACATTTCATAGTAGTATAACATATAGAGTATGCTCTCTGACCATAAGGAAACTGAACAAGCACTCATTACTAAAAAGATAACTAGAGGGGAGCTTGAGTGGCTCAGTTAGTTAAATGTCTGCCTTCAGCTCAGGTCATGATCTCGGGGTCCTGGGATCGAGTTCTGTGTCAGGCTCCCTCCTCAGCAGGGAGTCTCCTTTTCCCTCTCCTTCTCCACCTACCCCTCCACCCCGTCACTGCACCCTTCATGCTCACTCATGCTCTCATTCTCTCTCTCTCAAATAAATAAATCTTAAAAAATAAAAGATAACTAGAGAAGCTCTAAATGTTTAGAAACTAGGAAACACAAATCTGAGTTGCAGATCAAAGAAAAAAAATCACAACAGAATTTTGAAGTGAATAATAATGGAACAATACATTAGAACTTGTGATCACTGTATGCTAACCAACTTGAATTTAAATTAAAAAAAGAACTTGTGGAATGTAGCTAAAGCAATGCTTAGATGATAATTTATAAGTCAAAGTGGATAGAAAGTAGAAATATTGAAAAATATATATCAAGCTTCCACCTCAAGAAGTACTAGAAAAGGCAAAATAAGTTGAAAGAAAAAATATTAATAAGAGCAAAATAAGCAAAATAAAAGGCATATATTCAACAAAGAGAAAAGCAATGAAATTATAAGCTCGCTCATTGAAAAAATTAATAAATCCTAGTAAGAATAAGAAAAAAAATAGAAAAACCACAAATTATCAGTAACAGAAATAAAAAAGAGAACATTCTACGAGTGCGTGGGTGGTTCAGCTAGTTAACGCTTAGGCTCAGGCTGTGATCTCAGGGTCCTGGGATCCAGCTCCACATCAGGTTCCCTGCTCAGCAGGAAGCCTGTTTCTTCCTCTTCCTCTGCCACTACTCCCCCCCTCACTTGTGCTCTCTCTCTCAAATAAATAAATAAAATCTTTTTTAAAAAAAGAGAAAGAACATTCTATAGAGTCTACAGTTTTTCAAAACATAAAGGAAGACATTATAAATACATTTCTATCATTAAATGTCAAACTTTAGAAACAAAGACCAATTCTTTGAAAAATACAACTTAACAAAATAGACATGAAGGGATATAAAAACCAGAATTTTCCTCTGCCTAGTAAAGAAATTGAAACCGTAATTTAAAACTTTTCAACAACAACAATGAAAACTCTAGTCCCAGAATTTCCTGGGTATGATGACCCATTAAAAAGAGATGGAAGCAAAAGAAATAAAATCTTACCATTTGCGACGACATGGATGGAACTAGACCTTATTATGCTTAGCGAAATAAGTCAATTGGAGAAAGACAACTATCACATGATCTCCCTGATATGAGGAAGTGGAGATGCAATGGAGGTGGGGGTTACGGTGGTAGGAAAAGAAAAAATGAAACAAGATGGGATCGGGAGGGAGACAAACCAAAAGAGACTCTTAATGTCATAAAACAAACTGAGGGGGGTGGGGTGGAGGGGGGTTGGGAGAGGGTGGTGGGGTTACATTATATGTTTAAATAAAAAAGCTTAAAGAAAAAAAAAAAGCGATGGTTAGGGCCTCTGCCTTCGGCTTGAGTCATGATCCCAGAGTTCTGGGATCAAGCCCCACATCGGGCTCTTTGCTCCGCAGGGAGCCTGCTTCTTCCTCTCTCTCAGCCTGTTTCCCTTCCTCTCTCTCTCTGCCTGCCTCTCTGCCTACTTGTGATCTCTATCTGTCAAAAAAAAAAAAAAAAAGCGATGGTAGGGCCGCATGGGTGGCTCAGTGGGTTAAAGCCTCTGCCTTTGGCTCAGGTCATGATCCCAGGGTTTTGGGATGGAGCCCCACATTGGGCTCTCTGCTCCGTGGGGAGCCTGCTTCCTCCTCTCTTTCTGCCTACTTCTGCCTACTTGTGATTTCTCTGTCAAATAAACAAATAAATAAATAAATCTTTTTTAAAAAGCAATGGTAATTAAGACAAGATAGTCTTAAATGGAAAAGAATACAGCCCTATAACTGGTGCACACACACATACACACCAGTAGTTGATTAAAGACACCAAATCAACTCAGTGTGGAAAAGGACAGTCCTTTTCATAAAGGTGCTGGAGCAACTAAATAAAAATAAATATGAATATTACAAACATATATGAATGATAGGAGAAGAAAAAGTTGACTCCCCCAACCTCATCTACTTAGAAAAGTTAATTCAAGGTACATCACAGATCTAATAAACACATCAAAGCAATAAATCTAGAGGAGATCATAGGACAATCTCTTCATAACCTTGGAGCAAACACCTTTTAAGTCAACCAGAATCAGCACTAATCATGAAAGAAAATATTGATAAATTGGACTTCATTTAAATTAAGAACTTATGTTGATCAAAGTAAACCACCAAAAGAGTAAAAAGGCAAGCCCCTGACTGGGTAATATATCTGCAAACTTATACACAAAGATGGAATAATATCCAGGATATAGTAAGGATTGTTACTTATCAATAAGAAAAAAAAAAAAGACAACCCTATTTATTTATTTATTTATTTATTAACATGTAATGTATGATTTATTTCAGGGGACAGGTCTATGAATCATCAGGCTTACACAATTCACAGCACTCACCACAGCACATAACCTCCCCAATGTCCGTCACCCAGCCACACTATCCCTCCCACCCCCCTCCCCTCCAGCAACCCTCAGTTTGTTTCCTGAGATTAAGAAGATAACCCTATTTTTAATAGGTTAAAAAAAAGCATTTAAAGAACAAATGCAACTTACCAATAAACAAAAATACTTAATATAATTTTTCAATGGGAAATACACATTAAACCCACAATGGTAACTAAGTAGACAATACCAAATGGCAAGAAGCAATTAAAACTCTCCAGCATTATTCATGAAAATATTGCTGGTAAAACTATTTTGGGAAAATGTTTGGCAGCATCTTTGAAGCTATACATATACCTGTATGTGACACACAAATTCCACTCCTGGGCATACACCCAACAGAAATGAGTCCTTCTGTCCACTAAAAAACCTATGCAGGAATGTTGAGGGTAATAATTTCATAAACTCAAATACTGGAAATAATCCAAAAGTCCTTCAACAGTAGAGCAGATAAATCAATTATGATATATTCACACATTAGAATATAATTCAGCAATAAAAACGAACAAATTACTGACAAATGCAGCAATATAGTGAATCCAAATAAACAATGTTGAGCAAAAGAAGCCATACCGGACAGAGTACAGTTGTAGACTCTCATGATAAATGAAAGAATAGTGATATGTACTTGAGAAGGGCATGAGGAAGACATGCAGGGTGTTAGAAACACTTTATATTATTGTTTGGGTGATAATTACATTAGGAAAAAATCATGGAGCTTCCTACTAGGATCTGGGTAATTCAGAGTAACACATCACTTTTTTAAAAACGAACAAAAAACCAGGATACCTGGGTGGCTCAGTTGGTTAAGAGTCTGCCTCAGGGAGGGAAACAAACCCTAAGAGACTCCTAATCTCAGGAGAAAAACTGAGGGTTGCTGGAAGGGTGGGGGGGGGGGATAGGGTGACTGGGTGATGGCCATTGGGGAGGGTATGAGCTATGGTGAGTGCTGTGAAATGTGTAAGCCTGATGATTCACATACCTGTACTCCTGGGGCAAATAATACATTATATGTTAATTTAAAAAAAAAGAAAAGTCTGCTTTCAGGTCATGATCCCAGGGTCCTGGGATGGAGCTCTGCATTGGGCTCCCCTGCTCATTGTCGCTCACTCTCTCTTTCAAATAAATAAATATTTTTTTTAAAAAAAAGAACAAAAAACAAATTGAAAATAACACAGACACACTGTGCAAAGCAGTAAAAAAAAAAAAAGAATACAAAAAGTGAGTGATACAAGAGATCAGAGGACTCTTGGGACAGTTAAATCTAAAATGGAAAGTAAAGCCATAAGATCTGGACTGACTCTTGCATAGACAGGAAAGAGATAAGCACAGAGAGTGAGTGTATGAGTAAATTATACACTGAGGAAACATAAGTCATATGCAATTGATGAGTATTTCAAGTAAAATGATACAGATGAGCAGTTTCTAAATTATGTCCTCAGACCAGCAACATCAACATCAGCTACCAATTTGTTAAAAATTAGAAAACTATAGGATTTCACTCTTGTGCAATTTAAGAAAACAAATGAGCAAGGGGAAAAAAAAGAGAAGAGAGAGGTGAATGAAGAAAAAGACTCTTCACTACTGATGGTTACCAGATTGGTGGGGGGGAAGTGGGTGAAACAGGTGATAGAGATTAAAAGTGTACTTGTGGGGGCGCCTGGGTGGCTCAGTGGGTTAAAGCCTCTGCCTTCGGCTCAGGTCATGATCCCAGGGTCCTGGGATCGAGCCACGCATTGGGCTCTCTGCTCAGCAGGGAGCCTGCTTCCTCCTCTCTCTCTGCCTGCCTCTCTGCCTGCTTGTGATCTCTGTCTGTCAAATAAATAAATAAAATCTTAAAAAAAAAAAAAAAGAGTACTTGTGCTAAGCACTGGGTACTGTAATAGAAGTACAGTACACTGTACACCAGAAACTAATATTAAACTATTTTAACTAAAAGGAATTTAAATTAACACTTTAAAAAAAGAGGTCAGGGCTAGGTGTTCGATGTAGTACTAGAATATACAAAGTAATTAATTCCAAAAGAATTTGTAAATTGCTACCCATTGCTAGTTCCTAGGGATACAAAGATGAACCAAAAGACTCTACCATTATTGCCAACAATATATAATCTACATCAGAGGCTCTTTACTTTAAATCTCAAGACTCTTTTTACTCTTAAAAAGTTACTGAGGGCCCCAAAAAGCTTTTTACATGGGTTATATCTAGCAATATTTACTACATTAAAATTAAAATTGAGAAATTAAAATATGTATCTATTAATTTATTTAAATAACAATAAACCCCCACATGTTTTTTTTTTCTTAATTTTATTTATTTATTTGACAGAGATCACAAGTAGGCAGAGAGGCAGGCAGAAAGAGAGAGGAGGAAGCAGGCTCCCCACTGAGCAGAGAGCCCGATGCGGGGCTTGATTCCAGGACCCTGGGATCATGACCTGAGCCGAAGGCAGAGGCTTAACCCACTGAGCCACCCAGGCGCCCCCACCCCACCACGTGTATTTTTATGATGAATTTCTTTCCAAAAGCAAAAAAAAAAAGTCAGTGAATAATGTGGATTTCTGCAAATCTCTTTGATGTCTAGCTTAAGAGGAATAGATGGAGTCTCATATTTGCTGCTGTATTTAATCTACTGGAAGAGAATGCTTTGGCTAAAGTATGTGAAGCAAATCTGGTCTCCCACAGACAGGTAACTGGAAAAGTATTTCAATAAACTTCACAGATAATGGTCGATATTTTTCTTTAATATACCTCAAGACTCACCCAGAGACACTTTTTTAAAATTTTTTAAAATTTATTTAATTTCTTTTCAGTATAACAGAATTCACTGTTTATGCACCACATCCAGTGCTCCATGCAATACGTGCCCTCCATAAAACCAACCACCTGGCTCCCCCAACCTCCCCAGAGACAGTTTCTTAACAATTAGTTGCACTGTGATATCTGATACCAAATGAACAAAGTTTTCAAACTCCACAGACAGGAGAAAATTCGAGTGAACAAGGCAGATAACATCTAGTAAGACTGTTATTAAAATAGTTTCGGCTTTGAGGACCTTCAGAGGATCTCATGGAGACTTCCAAGGATCCCCAAACCATTCTTTGAGAATATTTGGCAAAACTCCAAATTGTCAACGTGGTGTACACAGCTCTGTATAATCTGATCCATGCTACCTCTCCTAGTTCATCTTCTACCAAACTTCCCTCTGCTTCCTCTATTTCAGCCCGTCACCTCCTGATGTTCACGGAACCCTCTAAGCACACCCCTACCTCAAAATCTTTGATTTTGTAACTTTCTCAGCCTGAAACACTTTCCTCATAGCTTACCACATGTCTCATACTACCTCATTTCACTCAGATCTGTAAAGGTTACCTTATTTGGAAATAGGGTATTCGAAGATGTAATCAAATTAAGGAAAGGTCATTAAGATAAGCCCTAATTCAGTGGCTGGTATCCATAAAACATGAAAGAAATTCTGACACAGAAACACAGAGAGGGGCAATGCCATGTGAAGAAAGAGACAGAGATTATATTAATACACATACAGACCAAAGAACACCAGGGATTGGCAGTCATTACCAGAAGCTAGGAGAGAGGCATGGAACAGATTCATCCTCAGAGCCCTTAGAAGGAGCCAACCCTGCCAACATCTTGATTTCAGACTTCTAGCCTCCAAAACTGTAAAAGA
The DNA here is from genome assembly GCA_003697995.1 of Taxidea taxus jeffersonii. NCBI lineage: Eukaryota > Metazoa > Chordata > Mammalia > Carnivora > Mustelidae > Taxidea > Taxidea taxus. The sequence goes on from ML110834.1 coordinate 61,794, forward strand.
ATAAATTTCTACTGTGTTCAGCAACCAAGTTGATGGTACTTTTGTCACAAAAGTATAAATTAAGAAAGGAGACAGTAATCTCACACATCAAAGTACTCCAAATAATTTATGTAGCTACTTCACCCTCAAGGAAGTAGAGCAGAATTCCCCACTCTCAAGGAAGTATAGGCTGCACACAGTGACTTCCTTCCAAAGAGTATAGTATGAAAGAGCAGTGTTGTGGAGATTAGCTTTACAGTAGAGAAACCCAACCAAGGTCAATATTGACAATGATAAGTCCTGTGAATAATAATGCAACAATGATGAAATGTAATGAAAATGACACTTTACCTCTATGGTCTTCCTTCTAAAAACTCAAAACCCACGTCTAATCATAAGAAAATGATGCAAAAAATTTCAAGGACATTCTACAGAATACCTGACCAGTACTCCAATGAAGTGTCAAAGTCATCAAAAACAAAGAAAGCCCAGAGAAAAAGAAGTTTAAAATAGAGTTTATTAAAAAGACACAATGGCCAAGAATCACTAGAATTTAGCTCACCACTACCACAGATTAAATTATGAAGTCAACATTCAGAGCCATTCTATCTAGTTCTAATTGTACCACACTTTCCATATTTTACCATTCAAAAAAGTATGTATTCAGTACCCAGTATGTACCATACCAGACACTATTATGGGTGCTAAGAATTAAATGATGGCTAAAATCAAATTCCTTCTTGGAGTAGTTCACATTCTGATGTGAACACACTGCAGTTCTTTTTTTTTTTTTTAAGATTTTTTATTCATTTATTTGACAGACAGAGATCACAAGTAGGCAGAGAGGCAGGCAGGGAGAGAGGAGAAAACAGGCTCCCCGCTGAGCAGAGAGCCTGATTCGGGGCTCGATCCCAGGACCCTGAGATCATGACCTGAGCCAAAGGCAGAGGCTTTAACCCACTGAGTCACCCAGGTGCCCCCACACTGCAGTTCTTAAACACAGTCAAAGATGTATGCACGTTCCTACATGATCCTCAACATACAATTCCAAGTACACAACCCAGAAGATCCACGACTAGACAGTCTTCAGTGAAAACATTTAGGCAAATTAGCCCACTCCTAATATGGGGTACGTGGTAGTTCCCAATAAGGCCAGTACCAGAACAAATGGGCTTTTCCTTATAGAAGCCACAGAATTTAAGGATTTTCCCCCTCAATTTACAGAAGAGCTATACATGTACAAAAGAGCTTGTAGGGGAAAAAAAAACAATTAAAATACTAAAAAGAAAAAGGATGGTGTAGGTATGTATTTTGCCTAATTATCTGCTATTTACTTCTATCCACAAAGTAAATGCATACCTTAAATTCAACTTAGCTTTCCAACACCAATTCCCATCACACCAGCTACTCTGCCAGAAATAGTTCAATGCTCTTGCTACCCAGTAAGACAAAAGAGTAACTGGAGATCCCCTCCCTTTTCCGTATCTGTACACTGGTACACACATCACTGAATGAGCAACTATGTCTTGTTCATTGGACCTGCACTCTCTCAAATCCACCCATTCCTTTCAGTTCTTACTGCCCCACAAAAGGCCCCATCAATTTCTCTTTTTTCTCCTTCTTTATTTAAATTCAATTAATTAACATATAATGTATTATTTGTTTTGAGGTACAGGTCTGTGATTCATAAGTCCTACATAATACCCAGTGCTCATTACAACATATACACTCCCCAGTGTCCATCACCCAGTTACCCCATCCCTCCCTCTCCCTTCCCTTGGACAACCCTCAGCTTGTTTCCTATGATTAAGAGTCTCTTAGGTGCCTGGGTGGCTCAGTGGGTTAAGCCACTGCCTTCGGCTCAGGTTGTGATCTCAGGGTCCTGGGATCAAGCCCTGAATCAGGCTCTCTGCTCAGTGGGGAGCCTGCTTCCCTCTCTCTCTCTCTCTCTGCCTGCCTCTCTGCCTACTTGTGATCTCTCTCTGTCAAATAAATAAATAAAATATTTAAAAAAAAAAAAAAAGAGTCTCTTATGGTTTATCTTCCTCTCTGGTTTCATCTTATTTAATCCCTCTCTTCCCCTATGATCTTCTTCCTCATTTCTTAAATTCCACATATCAGTGAGATCATATGATAACTGTCTTTCTCTCATTGACTTATTGTGCTTAGCATAATACCTTCTCATTCCATCCATGTCAATGCAAATGGCAAGATTCCATTTTGAAGGCTGCATAGTATTCCACTGTGTATCTATACCACCTCTTATTTATCCATCTTGGCTCCTCCCATAGTTTGGCTACTGTGGACACTGCTGCTATAAACATTCAGGTGTACATGCCCCTTCGGATCACTATATTTGTATCTTTAAGGTAAATACACAGTAGTGTGATTGCTGGGTCATAGGGTAGCTCTATTTTCAATTTTTTGAGGAATCTCCAGAGTGGCTGCACCAGCTTGCATTCCCACCAACAGTGTAGGAGGGAAGTTCCCCCTTTCTCCACATTCTTGCCAACATCTGTCATATCCTGACTTGTTCATTTTAGCCATTCTAACTGGTGTGAAGTAGTATCTCACTGTGATTTTGATCTGTATTCCCCTGATGCTGAGTGATGTTGAGACTTTTTTCCTGTGTCTGTTAGCAATATTATGTCTTCTTTGGAGAAGTGTCTGTTCATGTCTTCTGCTCATATCTCGATTGGATTATTTGTTCTTTGGGTGTTTAGTTTGTTTTTTTGTTTTGTTTTGTTTTTTAAGATTTTATTTATTTATTTGAGAGAGAGAATAAGAGAGAAAGAGAGAGCATGAGAAGAGGGAGGGTCAGAGGAAGAAGCAGACTCCTACAGGACTTGTTCCTGGGACTCCAGGATCATGACCTGAGCCAAAGGCAGTTGCTTAACTAAGCAACCCAGGCATTCCTGGGTGTTGAATTTGTTAAGTTCTTTATAGATTTTGGATACTAGCCCTTTATCTGATATGTCATTTGCAAATATCTTCTCCGATTCTTTCAGTTCTCTTTTGGTTTTATCAACTGTTTCCTTTGCTGTGCAAAAGGTTCTATCTTGATGAAGTCCCAATAGTTCATTTTTGCCTTTGTTTCCCTTGGCTTTGGAGATGTGTCTAGCAAGAAATTGCTGTGGCCAAAGTCAAAGAGATTGTTGCCTGTGTTCTCCTCAAGGATTTTGATGGACTCCTGTCTCACATTGAGGTCTTTCATCCATTGTGAGTCTATTTTTGTGTATATGGTGTAAGAAAGTGGTCCAAGTTCATTCTTCTGCATGTGGCTGTTCAATCTTTCCCAACACCATTTGTTGAAGAGACTGTCTTTCTCTCCACTGGACATTCTTTCCTGCTCTGTCAAAGATTAGTTGACCACAGAGTGGAGGGCCCATTTTGGGGTTCTCTATTCTGTTCCATTGATCTATGCGTCTGTCTTTGTGCCAGTACCATACTTTCTTGATGATTACAGCTTTGTAGTAGAGCTTGAAGTCCGGAATTGTGATGCCACCAGCTTTCGTTTTCTTTTTCAACATTCCTTTGGCCATTCACAGTCTTTTCTGATTCCGTACAAATTTTAGGATTGTTTTTCCCAGCTCTTTGAAAAATGCCAATGGTATCTTAATAGGGATTGCATTGAATATATAGATCACACTAGGTAGCACAGACATTTTAATAATATTTGTTCTTCTAATCCAGAAGCACAGAATGTTTTTCCATTTCTTTGTGTCTTCCTCAGTTTCTTTTATGAATAGTCTATAGTTTTCTGAGTACACAGATCCTTTGCCTCTTTGGCTAGGTATCTTTTGGCATTGGGTGCAATTGTAAATGGGATTGACGCCTTAATCTCTTTCTTTTGTCTTGTTGTTGGTGTATAGAAATGCAAGTGATTTCTATGCATTGATTTTATATCCTGCCACTTCACTTCCTGTGTGAGTTTTAGCAATTTTGGAGTGGAGTCTTTGGGTTGTCCACATAAAGTATCACATCATCTGCAAAGAGTGAGAGTTTGAGTTCTTCTTTGCCTATTCAGATGCCTTTTATTTCTTTTTGTTGTTTGATTGCTAAGGCTAGGACTTTTAGTACTCTGTTGAACAGCAGTGGTGATAGTGGGCATCCCTGTCATGTTCCTAATCTTGGGGGAAAAGCTCTCTGTTTTTTTCCCATTGAGAATATTTTTTGTGGGCTTTTCATAGATGGCTTTTTTGATATTGAGGTATGTGCCCTCTATCCCCACACTGTGACACGTTTTAATTAAGAAAGGATGCTGTACGGGTTTCAGAATGGATAAAAAAACAAAACCCATCAATATGCTGCCTACAAGAAACTCATTTTAGACCTGAAGACACCTCCAGATTGAAAGTGAGGGGGGTGGAAAACAATTAACCATGCTAATGGACATCAGAAGAAAGCTGGGGTGGCAATCCTTATATTAGATCAATTAGATTTTAAGCCAAAGACTATAATAAGAGATGAGGAAGGAACACTATATCATACTCAAAGGGTCTGTCCAACAAGAAGATCTAACAATTTTAAATATCTATGCCCCTAACATGGGAGCAGCCAACTATATAAACCAATTAATAACAAAATCAAAGAAACACATTGACAAGAATACAATAATAGTTGGAGACTTTAACACACCCCTCACTGAAATGGACAGATCATCCAAGCAAAAGATCAACAAGGAAATAAAGGTCTTAAATGACACACTGGACCAGATGGACATCACAGATATATTCAGAACATTCCATCCCAAAGCAACAGAATATACATTCTTCTCTAGTGCCCATGGAACATTCTCCAGAATAGATCACATCCTGGGTCATAAATCAGGTCTCAACAGGTATCAAAAGATTGGGATCATTCCCTGCATATTTTCAGACCACAATGCTCTGAAGCTAGAACTCAGTCACAAGAGGAAATTTGGAAAGAGCACAAATACATGGAGACTCAACAGCATCCTTCTAAAGAATGAATGGGCCATCCAGGAAATTAAAGAAGAATTGAAAAAAACCATGGAAACAAATGATAATGAAAACACAATGGTCCAAAATCTGTGGGACACAGCAAAGGCAATCCTGAGGGGAAAATATATAGCGATACAAGCCTATCTCAAGAAACAGGAAAGGTCTCAAATACACAACCTAACCCTACACCTAAAGGAGCTCGAGAAAGAACAACAAAGAAAGCCTAAACCCAGCAGGAGAAGAGAAATAATAAAGATCAAAGCAGAAATCAATGAAATAGAAACCAAAAAAACAATAGAACAAATCAATGAAACTAGGAGCTGGTTCTTTGAAAGAATTAATAAGATTGATAAACC
>ML110835.1:0-25957 GCA_003697995.1 Taxidea taxus jeffersonii
AGGGTATGAGTTGTGATGAGCACTGAGTACTATATAAAAGTCATGAATCATTGAACACTATATCAAAAAATAATGATGTACTCTAAGTGGGTAACTGACGATAATAAAGAAAAAAACTCCTAGGAGGAAATGGAGCTCACAGCTATGTTAGGAACATTCAGGACTGTGTAATACAGAAGTCATTTTCAAACATGTAGGTAAGGGTAGGGAGGTCACTAGTGTTTGTGAAGTTCCTGGATTAGTGACAGCAGGCCCTGTTGTTATCCCTTGGACTGAGGGGACAAGAGGAGGACATTGTTATAAGAGGAAACCAAAGCCAGAGAAGGATATTTATAGAGATAAAACCAACTTGCAGCCATCTTACGGGGAGAGAGTTGAAGGAATAAATCCCTCATCTGCCTTTAATCCTCTGCTTGTGTTTCTTATTGTCAAACCCAATCAGAGGTGAGAGAGCAGGAGAGTCTCTGGATATAGTCCAGTGTCTCAGGACCCAGAACGTGATGGAAAGTGGTGGAGTGTAGACCAGAGGAGGATAGTACAAGGGATTCTGAACAGCATGCACTAAGAAAGTTTATATTTGTGTTATCGTTGATGAATTTCACATGACAGAATATTTCCTAGCAATGTAGAGGCTTCACTGAAAGATGGAAAGCCTAGAAATAAGCATTAGTTACAAAGCTATTTTAATACCCCAGGCAAGAAATGAGGAAGGCATGAATTGGAGTAGAACTGGTGGGAATGAAAAAGAGGCAAGAAACTGAATGGTTATGTGGGAGGAATAAGTGACATCTAGGATAATTCATTTCATTTTCTAACCACTTTCAGGAAGAAAAAAACGTGTTCTCTTCATCATTATGCTTTCTGCATCAGTTACCAATGACACTGCCTTCCATCCTTCCACATTTACTCTACTTGGAATCCCTGGGATGCAAGACCAGCACATGTGGGCTGCCATCCCCTTCTGCTGCATGTATATCCTTGCTCTCATTGGCAATGGCACCATCATCTATATCATCATGACAGATAGAACTCTACATGAGCCAATGTACCTCTTCCTGTGCCTACTTTCTTTCACTGACCTGATTCTCTGTTCCACCACATTGCCCAAAATGCTGACAATCTTCTGGCTTGGGTCCCACATAATTTCCTACCATGGCTGTCTCACACAGATGTTTTTTGTTCACACTGTCTTTGCCACAGAGTCGGCTGTTCTACTGGCCATGGCTTTTGACCGCTATGTGGCTATCTGCCGACCACTTCATTACACAACCATCCTCAATGCTGCAGTGATTGGGAAGATTGGTCTGGCATGTGTGGTCCGTGCCCTCCTCTTCGTTTTTCCCTTTGTCATCCTCATCGAACGCTTACCTTTCTGTGGACATCACATCATCCCCCATACCTATTGTGAACACATGGGCATTGCCAAGCTGGCTTGTGCCAGCATCAAGCCCAACACCATTTATGGTCTCACTGTGGCACTTGCAGTCACTGGCATGGATGTGGTCCTCATTGCTACCTCCTATGGCCTGATCCTGCGGGCTGTGCTGTGCCTGCCCTCCAAGGATGCCCAATTCCGAGCATTTAGCACTTGTGGAGCCCACATCTGTGTGATTCTTATTTTCTATGTACCTGCCTTTTTTTCCTTTTTCACCCACCGCTTTGGCCACCAAGTACCTCCTCATGTCCACATTGTACTTGCAAATCTCTATCTCCTTGTGCCCCCTGTTCTCAACCCCCTGGTCTATGGCATTAATACCAAACAGATCCGCCTGAGAATATTTGGCTTTTTTATGGGAAGGAGGTAGCTAGACTCTCTGTATATCACAAGGATCAATGGGAAAAGTTACCATTAATCTGTCACCTTCCTTGAGCTAGAGATTTCTGTTTCTAGTAATTCTAGCAAGCCAATATCATGTATTATCTGAAACAGTTTGAAGTGTTTAGAACAACACATTTATACTTGCTGAATCTACAGAATACTATTTTCCTGTTAGGCTATTATGTGGCTCATCAATAGGCCAGTAGGCTTTGAATCTGTGTAGGAATACATCAGGAGGCATGGTAGTAGTACTTTTGACAGTAAGAGGAAGTAAGTTACTCTATTTTCAGAAAACCCAGCACTGGAAAGAGGAAAAGGGATCAAAAAAGATTTACTCACGCATAGCTTCAAGAAATTGAGAATGATACACACATCCACATTGATTGTTGATTGCCAGCATTTTCTAAGACCAAGACTGTTTGCAGTAACAGTGTCAACCTTAGACAAAAGATGGGCTGAGGCAGCCCAGGATCTTCTGGATCTGGCATTAGATTTAAACAGATGGAGACAGATGACTGCTAATCAACTCTTTGTGAGAAGTCTGAAAGCACATGTATCAGTGGGAAAGCCATAACTCAAGTTTCTCAAAGAATTGTTTCAAAAAAATGACACTTTGGAGCAAATATAGTCACTTCATTTCTTTTTTTTTTTAACTTTATTTAAGCTTTATTTAAACATATAATGTAACCCCACCACCCTCTCCCAACCCCTCTTCCCCCCACCCCCCTCAGTTTGTTTTATGACATTAAGAGTCTCTTTTGGTTTGTCTCCCTCCCGATCCCATCTTCTTTCATTTTTACTTTTCCTACCACCTTAACTCCCACCCCCATTGCATCTCCACTTCCTATATCAGGGAGATCATGTGGTAGTTGTCTTTCTCCAGTTGACTTATTTCGCTAAGCATAATACGCTCTAGTTCCATCCATGTCGTCGCAAATGGTAAGATTTCATTTCTTTTGATGGCTGCATAGTATTCCATCGTATATATATACCACTTCTTCTTTATCCATTCATCTCTTGATGGACATCTAGGTTCTTTCCATAACTTGGCTATTGTGGACATTGCTGCTATAAACATTCGGGTACACGTGCCCCTTCAGATCACTATGTTTGTATCTTTAGGGTAAATACCCAGTAATGCAATTGCTGGGTCATAAGGTAGCTCTATTTTCAATTTTTTGAGGAACCTCCATGCTGTTTTCCTGAGTGGTTGCACCAGCTTGCATTCCCACCAACAGTGTAGGAGGGTTCCCCTTTCTCCACATCCTCGCCAGCATCTGTCATTTCCTGACTTGTTCATTTTAGCCATTCTGACTGGTGTGAGGTGGTATCTCATTGTGGTTTTGATTTGTATTTCCCTGATGCCCAGTGATGTGGAGCACTTTTTCATGTGTCTGTTGGCCATCTGGATGTCTTCTTTGCAGAAATGTCTGTTCATGTCCTCTGCCCACTTCTTGATTGGATTATTTGTTCTTTGGGTGTTGAGTTTGCTAAGCTCTTTGTAGATTTTAGATACTAGCCCTTTATCTGATATGTCATTTGCAAATATCTTTTCCCACTCTGTCAGTTGTCTTTTGGTTTTGTTGACTGTTTCCTTTGCTGTGCAAAAGCTTTTGATCTTGATGAAGTCCCAATAGTTCATTTTTTCCCTTGCTTCCCTTGCCTTTGGCGTTCTTCCTAGGAAGAAGTTGCTGTGGCTGAGGTCGAAGAGGTTGCTGCCTGTGTTCTCCTCAAGGATTTTGATGGATTCCTTTCTCACGTTGAGGTCCTTCATCCATTTTGAGCCTATTTTCGTGTGTGGTGTAAGGAAATGGTCCAATTTCATTTTTCTGCATGTGGCTGTCCAATTTTCCCAACACCATTTGTTGAAGAGGCTGTCTTTTTTCCATTGGATGTTCTTTCCTGCTTTGTTGAAGATTAGTTGACCATAGAGTTGAGGGTCTATTTCTGGGCTCTCTATTCTGTTCCATTGATCTATGTGTCTGTTTTTGTGCCAGTACCATACTGTCTTAATGATGACAGCTTTGTAGTAGAGCTTGAAGTCGGGAATTGTGATGCCACCAACTTTGGTTTTCTTTTTCAATATTCCTTTGGCTAATCAAGGTCTTTTCTGGTTCCATATAAATTTTAGGATTATTTGTTCCATTTCTTTGAAAAAATTGGATGGGATTTTGATAGGCATTTCATTAAATGTGTAGATAGCTTTAGGTAGCATAGACATTTTCACAATATTTGTTCTTCCAATCCATGAGCATGGAACATTTTTCCATTTCTTTGTGTCTTCCTCAATTTCTTCCATGAGTACTTTATAGTTCTCTGAGTATAGATTCTTTGCCTCTTTCGTTAGGTTTATTCCTAGGTATCTTATGGTTTTGGGTGTAATTGTAAATGGGATTGACTCCTTAATTTCTCTTTCTTCTGTCTTGTTGTTGGTGTAAAGAAATGCAACTGATTTCTGTGCATTGATTTTATATCCTGACACTTTACTGAATTTCTGTACAAGCTCTAGCAGTTCTGGAGTGGAGCCTTTTGGGTTTTCCACATATAGTATCATATCATCTGCAAAGAGCGATAGTTTGACTTCTTCTTTGCTAATTTGGATGCCTTTAATTTCTTTTTGTTGTCTGATTGCTGAGGCTAGGACTTCTAGTACTATGTTGAATAGCAGTGGTGATAGCGGACATCCCTGCCATGTTCCTGACCTTAACGGAAAAGCTCTCAGTTTTTCTCCATTGAGAATGATACTTGCCGTGGGTTTTTCATAGATGGCTTTGATAATATTGAGGTATGTGCCTTCTATCCCTACACTTTGAAGAGTTTTGATTAGGAAGGGATGTTGCACTTTATCAAATGCTTTTTCAGCATCTATTGAGAGTATCATATGGTTCTTGTTCTTTCTTTTGTTAATGTACTGTATCACATTGATTGATTTGCGGATGTTGAACCAACCCTGCTGCCCTGGAATAAATCCCACTTGGTCGTGGTGAATAATCCTTTTAATGTACTGTTGGATCCTATCTGCTAGTATTTTGGTGAGAATTTTCGCATCTATGTTCATCAAGGATATTGGTCTGTAATTCTCTTTTTTGATGGGATCCTTGTCTGGTTTGGGGACCAAGGTGATGCTGGCCTCATAAAATGAGTTTGGAAGTTTTCCTTCCATTTCTATTTTTTGGAACAGTTTCAGGAGAATAGGAATTAATTCTTCTTTAAATGTTTGGTAGAATTCCCCTGGGAAGCCATCTGGCCCTGGGCTTTTGTTTGTTTGGAGATTTTGGATGACTGTTTCAATCTCCTTACTGGTGATGGGCCTATTCAGGTTTTCTATTTCTTCCTGGTTCAGTTTTGGCAGTTTATATGTCTCTAGGAAAGCATCCATTTCTTCTAGATTGTCGAATTTGTTGGCATAGAGTTGTTCATAATATGTTCTTATGATTGTTTGTATTTCTTTGGTGTTGGTTGTGATCTCTCCTCTTTCATTCATGATTTTATTTATTTGGGTCCTTTCTCTTTTCTTTTGGATAAGTCTGGTCAGGGGTTTATCAATCTTATTAATTCTTTCAAAGAACCAGCTCCTAGTTTCATTGATTTGTTCTATTGTTTTTTTGGTTTCTATTTCATTGATTTCTGCTTTGATCTTTATTATTTCTCTTCTCCTGCTGGGTTTAGGCTTTCTTTGTTGTTCTCTCTCGAGTTCCTTAAGGTGTAGGGTTAGGTTGTGTATTTGAGACCTTTCCTGTTTCTTGAGATAGGCTTGTATCGCTATATATTTTCCTCTCAGGACTGCCTTTGCTGTGTCCCACAGATTTTGGACCATTGTGTTTTCATTATCATTTGTTTCCATGGTTTTTTTCAATTCTTCTTTAACTTCCTGGTTGACCCATTCATTTTTTAGAAGGATGCTGTTGAGTCTCCATGTATTTGTGCTCTTTCCACATTTCCTCTTGTGATTGAGTTCTAGCTTCAGAGCATTGTGGTCTGAAAATATGCAGGGAATGATCTCAATCTTTTGATACTGATTGAGTCCTGATTTATGACCCAGGATGTGATCTATTCTGGAGAATGTTCCATGGGCACTAGAGAAGAACGTGTATTCTGTTGCTTTGGGGTAGAATGTTCTGAATATATCTGTGATGTCCATCTGCTCCAGTGTGTCATTTAAGACCTTTATTTCCTTGTTGATCTTTTGCTTGGATGATCTGTCCATTTCAGTGAGGGGGTGTATTAAAGTCTCCAACTATTATTGTATTCTTGTCAATGTGTTTCTTTGATTTTGTTGTTAATTGGTTTATATAGTTGGCTGCTCCCATATTAGGGGCATAGATATTTAAAATTGTTAGATCTTCTTGTTGGACAGACCCTTTGAGTATGATGAAGTGTCCTTCCTCATCTCTTATTATAGTATTTGGCTTAAAATCTAATTGATCTGATATAAGGATTGCCACCCCAGCTTTCTTCTGATGTCCATTAGCATGGTAAATTTTTTTCCACCCCCTCACTTTCAATCGGGAGGTGTCTTCAGGTCTAAGATGAGTTTCTTGTATGCAGCATATTGATGGGTTTTGTTTTTTTATCCATTCTGAAACCCTGTGTCTTTTGATTGGGGCATTTAGCCCATTTACATTCAGGGTAACTATTGAGAGATATGAATTTAGTGCCATTGTATTGCCTGTATGGTGATTGTTACTGTGTAATGTCTCTGTTCCTTTCTGGTAATACTTTTAGGGTCTCTCTTTGCTTAGAGGACCCCTTTCAATATTTCCTGTAGAGCTGGTTTGGTGTTTACAAACTCTTTCAGTTTTTGTTTGTCCTGGAAGCTTTTAATCTCTCCTTCTATTTTCAATGATAACCTAGCTGGATAAAGTATTCTTGGCTGCATGTTTTTCTCGTTTAGTGCTCGGAATATATCATGCCAGTTCTTTCTGGCCTGCCAGGTCTCTGTGGATAAGTCTGCTGCCAATCTAATATTTTTACCATTGTACGTTACAGACTTCTTGTCCCGTGCTGCTTTCAGGATTTTCTCTTTGTCGCTAAGACTTGTAAATTTTACTATTAGATGGCGGGGTGTGGGTCGGTTCCTACTGATTTTGAGAGGTGTTCTCTGCGCCTCCTGGATTTTGATGCTTGTTCCCCTTGCTATATTAGGGAAATTCTCTACAATAATCCTCTCCAGTATACCTTCTGCTCCTATTTCTCTTTCTTCTTCTTCTGGAATCCCAATTATTCTAATGTTGTTTCGTCTTATGGCATCACTTATCTCTCGAATTCTCCCCTTGTGGTCCAGTAGTTGTTTGTCTCTCTTTTGGTCAGCTTCTTTATTCTCTGCCATTTGGTCTTCTATATCACTAATTCTGTCTTCTGCCTCATTTATCCTAGCAGTAAGAGCCTCCATTTTTTATTGCACCTCATTAATAGCTTTTTTTATTTCAACTTGATTAGACCTTAGTTCTTTTATTTCTCCAGAAAGGGTTTTTATTTCTCCTGACAGGGTTTCTCTAATATCTTCCATGCCTTTTTCGAGCCCAACTAGAACCTTGAGAATCGTCATCCTGAATTCCAGATCTGACATATTACCAATGTCTGTATTGATTAGGTCCCTAGCCTTCGGTCCTGTCTCCTGCTCTTTTTTTTGTGGTGAGTTTTTCCACCTTGTCATTTTGTCCAGATAAGAATCCGCTGTTCTCCTTGTTAAGTGAACTTGGTCTTGGCTGTATTTCTTTGATCTTCTGGGGGAGGGGCCTGTTGTAGTGATTCTCAGGTGTCTTTGCCCCAGGCGGAGTTGCACCGCCCTTACGAGGGGCTGGGCTAAGTACTCCTCTCAGGTTTGCTTTCAGGAGCTTTTGTTCCCTGAACGCGCTTTCTGTAGAGTTCCGGAGGACGGGAATGACAATGGCGGCCTCCCAATCTCTGGTTCAGAGGAGCCGAGAGCTAGGGCCCCCAGTCTTCAGTGCGCCTTCAGAGAAAAGCGTTTAATCCCTCCAGTCTCCCTAGCCCGCGTTTGCGCCGGAGACCGCGTGCGCCCGCCCGCAGACACCGCGCGCCCGCAGACCGCGCTCAGAGAAAATCGTGCCTAAGCAGTCCAGTCTCACTGGCTTCTGGGAGCGCTCCGAGCTCACCCAGCCTGTGACCAAGCGTCTCTGTCTCTGGCAGAGTCCCACCTGGAGTCTCCGAACCCCGTAGATCCCTGAGCTCTCCCGGGTCGGAGTCTCCCCGGATCTTGTGGGGACCCCTCGCACAGAGCACCGGCCCGTGCCACAGAGCACCGGTCCGTGCCACAGACCACTAGGAAACCTCGGCTCTGTCTCCGCGGCCGGCTTCCCCGCTCTAATACCTGTGAGCTCTGTGACACTCAGACACCCCCGATCCTTCTGTGACCCCGCGGGACCTGAGTCCACATTGTCCCCATGAGGTCTTCACCCCAGTTTAGCCTCTGGAGTGATGTCCCTCCGTGGAGCCGACTTTTAAAAGTCCTGATTTTGTGCTCCAGTGTTCCGCCGCTTGCCGGGAGCCGGCCCCTCCCCCTGGGGTCTATCTTCCCGTCGCGTTGGATTCACTTCTCCGCTGGTCCTACCTTTCAGAAAGTGGTCGATTTTCTGTTTCTAGAATTGTTGTTTTTCTTCTCTTCGATCTCCTGTTGGATTTGTAGGTGTTCGGAATGGTTTGATAGGCTATCTAGCTGATCTCCTGCTGGCTGATGTCGTCTCAGCCTCCTACTTCTCCGCCATCTTGACTCCTCCCTAGTCACTTCATTTCTGATGATCTTTGTATTTTTGCCCGATATTCTCTGAGCGATGAACTTTACATGTAAATGATTTTGTGCGCCACTACGGAGGTAGTCTGACCTTTTGTTTGCCTCATTTAGTCAGCACTTTGGGTATATACAAAACCCCAGGACATAGAATTTCCTGCTAGTGCTAGCTAGGGTAACCCAGGTTAGTCAACATTAACAAGTAGTTTTCTCCAAAGAGCTGGCCATCATGATTTAGCACAAGCTTACGTTCCATCGGAGCTGGGGTGTTTGTCTTTGGATACCTTGAAAGAGATGAAAGCAGATAACCAGTTTATCCTCATACACAATGCATCAATCTTCTCCTGAGCCACTTTTTCACTGTATATTGTCTTTGATCAGAAACTCTCCATCTTCTAAGGCATTTGTGCCACTTTTCAACGTCAGTATCCACATCTTTATTTTTCTAAGATCTGAGATTCAACTTATAGAGAGTTTATTTAATTTGTAATGTGATGTTTGAAGCATAAGGGTCATATAAGCAGATATCAAAAAGATTTTTATTGTGCTATTATAAAATACATCACATAAAACCTGCCTTTCAAACCAGTATGTTATAGAGCCATCAGCTCTATGTATTTCCAAATATTTTGTCACCATAAATAGAAACTTTATAACCATTATGCATAACTCCCCATTCCTACATCTACCCAGTCTTTGGACATCTCTAATTTACTAACAACAACAGCAAGAACAGGCCTTTTGAAAGAATTTTAGAAAGACTGCTTATTAATTTACCCTTTTAATTGAACATTCATTCAAAAGTATATATTGAAGATCAACCATGTAATAGGTACAGTAGGCACTGAATTTCACAGGTGAATAAAGCATAGTGTGTGACTTTAGGAAATTCACACTCTAAGCAGAAAGGAAGTAAAGTAATACAACAGAATATGGCATTTGCAGTGACAAGGTATAACAGATCCTATTAGAGGAAAATATGTACATATTAAGATAATTCTCTTTTTTTATTACAATGAAATAATTATTAATTTATGATCCATCCTAAAACTAGGTCCTCTTGCCATTGGGCTGAGGCAAAGGTCTGACATTTTTCTTGGTTTTAATCTTCTCATGGTTCCCATGCCAAATAACTTAGCCATCTCTATAAAAATTATATTAATAAGTAATTGCAATAACGTGCTTCCTATATTTTGGGGAAAGGACAATTAAGTAACTGTGATAACTATCTCCCTGTTAAAAAATACTAAAACAAATTCAAGACTGGGTAAAATACACAAAATTATGAGAATATGGAAGATGAATAGTAAAGCAAATTAATAAAAGAGAACAAAGGTCTCAAAAACTAACTCAGTTTGTTTTCTTGTCTAGAGGCTGGACATTGTGTCATCAAATGACAATCAGAAAATTTTGGGTGAGCTCTTGCCCTCAAAGGATTATCTGCTTCTGGAGGATTCTTAAGGTTCCAATATGTGGATGCCTTAATAATTTTCCTTAGAAAAGAGACATTGTTAGCTGGAAATCTGTATTCAAGGATCAATTCCTTGGAGCTTCACTGCTGTGCTGGTTATTTACAGTACCTGAGAAGTCTTCTCTAGTGAGGATGAGTCATCTTTTTTTGATGATGTTTCCA
Organism: Taxidea taxus jeffersonii; assembly: GCA_003697995.1. Lineage (NCBI taxonomy): Eukaryota > Metazoa > Chordata > Mammalia > Carnivora > Mustelidae > Taxidea > Taxidea taxus. Next base: position 10,201 of record ML110835.1, read on the forward strand.
AAGTATACTTCTATTCTTTTAAGATTGTACAGTAGATGGTAAATAGGTAGCTGGTATGGGAAGGCAGTCCTTATTTGTAAACTTAGTTTTAAGTTTATCATCTTAACTAACATTATCAAAATGGAAGAGAAGGGAATTCCCAACTGATCCATAACACACAATTAACTTTCAAGGATTTTTAATCTGTCATTACCCTTTTAGTATCACATAAGTATCCTATTAGTAAGAATGAATTATGCACAGTAAAGACATTACCAAATCTTCAAGGTTCTTGTTTATTCCATGATGTGTGTTACTAATACATTTTTAATATCTTTAAATATAAGATGAGTATGTTTTATCTAATCTAAAAAGTGAAAAATCATCATAAATTTTATCTGATATGGATAATGAGAGACCTCTCATAATAGAATTAAAATTTGGAGAATGCAAAACCATAAGAGACTCTTAACTATAGGGAACAAACTGAGGGTTACTGGAGGGGGAGTAGGTGGGACATGGGGTAACTGAGTGATGGGCAATTATTGAGGGCACTTGTTGTGATGAGTACTGGCTGTTACATGCAACTGATGAATCACTAACTTCTATCCCTGAAACTCACAACACACTATATATGCACTAAACTGAATATGAATTTTAAAAAATTTTCAAAAAAGAGAAAGCAAAACAAACCTAATTATTTCTATTATGCTTTTTTAGAAAGGTATGCAAGCAGATCTTTATGATAAGTAATGGTCATTTAGACAAGTCAAAGATAGTTTAAGTATCAAGACATCAAGATGTCTTGATACTTTCTTATTTTGAAACCAGGGCCTTACTTTAGGAAATATAAAGTCAAGGAAAATTATCAAAGAAGACAAGATATGACTACAAGATATAAATGACACAAGATAATAAATAAAGATAACATACTGAGAACACAAATCCATAAGAAACTTGCTTATTAAAACTTTTACTATATTTTTTAAAAGTTTTGATGAAGCAATTTAAACCCAAAAGAGAAAATGTTTAAAGATCAATATTTTTTAAAGATCAATATTTTTTAACAATTGTATTCTTTTCTTCATTATTTGTGGGTTTTAAAATTATTTTTAACATATATTTGTATCAATATAGTTAGAATTACAGAAATATAAAAATATTTATAAATATACAAATGATAAAATTATAAATTTAAAACTATGAAACTAAGTTAAAAACATAACCAATGATATCAAGGTAATAAATAATATATACATTATATAGAATTTATAATCTTCATACATTATAGCCATTTTCTAAATAGAAAAAATAGGTTAATTATATATTATATAAATTAGATTTCTCTGGAATAGATAATCTTAGAGTGGGCACAAGCCAAAAGAACAATTTTGGGAATAAATTAATCCCCAAACTTTTTTAAAAGAGAGGAAGAAACAGAAGGAATAAAACGGGAAAGAAAAAGAGACAGAGAGAAAGAGAAAAAGTAGGAAGGAAGGGCGGGGGAGGAAGGGAGGAGGAAAGAGGGTATCAGCCACAGATTAACAATGGAAAAATGTTACACTTACATGTTGCAGCGGACAGAGAGTAAGAGATATGTTAGAAATCCTATGTCAGTCTTCTCCAGTCACAGTTTTGCATCTTCTGGCTTTACCCAGAGTGCAGGAACTTAACAGGTAGAACTTCTTCAATAGGCTTTTTCCTTTTTGGTGCGACTCAGGAAGATAACAGGAAGGAGACTTCTGAATCCATTATATGATTAAAATCTACTCATGTCAGTTAAGGAAAGCAGATCATTGACTACATTATTTACTTTTTGTTTTAGGTGTCTCAAAAATGAAAAATCTTGTGCATGTGAAAATTTCTTCCAAAAACTAACCTTTGGACAGTTTATATTAGAGCACAAAATTTTCTATTAGTCAGGTTTTCCAGGAAAACCAGACCAATAGGAGATAGATAGATGATAGATGATTTTAGAGATATATAGAGACATAGATAAGTAAGTAAATGAATGGGAAGATGCTAGATAAACAGACAGATAAAAGAGGAGATTTTTATGCGGGATCAGTTATGTACTAGGTAAAATGGACATTGAAATTCACAGGTGAGTAAGGCATAGTATGTGACTTCAGGAAACTCATGCAGTAAAAAAAGAAGTTTAAAAAAAATGGCTCATATAATCTTAGAGTCTGTGAAGTCTCACAATCTGCTGTCTGTAAAGTGGAGTCCTGGGAAAGCCAGTGGTGTAATTTAGTCTGAAACTAAAGGCTTGAAGACCAAAGAGCTGATAGTGTGAGGCTCAGTAGGAGACCTGAGGCCTGAGAAGCAAGAATGCTGATGATCAAGGGAAAAGATGGATGTTCCAGTTCAAACAAAGAAAGCAAATTCACCTTTTCTCTCCCTTTTAGTTCTATTTAGGCGCTCAGTGGATTGGATGGTGCCTGCCCACTTAGTGACTACTATCAATACTTAGTCCACTGGTTCAAATTCTAATCTCATCCCACCTCCAGAATACTCCCAGAGACACACCCACAAATAAAGTTGTATTAACACTTCAGGCCAGTTAAGTTGACACATAGAATTAACCATCAGAAATTCTTATTAGGGGGGCACCTGGGTGGCTCAGTGGGCTAAAGCCTCTGCTTTTGACTCAGGTCATCGAGCCCTACATTGGGCTCTCTGCTCAGCGGGGAGCCTGCTTCCCCCTCTCTCTCTGCCTGCCTCTCTGACTACTTGTAATCTCTGTCTTTCAAATAAATAAATAAAAATAAAAAAAAGAAATTCTTATTAGGCTTGCAATTGTGCTTGTGCTACATTATTTTTAAAAAGAATCAGGAATATGAACTCCTTATTGGATATACCATTTGCAAATATCTTCTCCTATCCAGTAGGTTGCCTTTTCATTTTGTTGATGGTTTCCTTGGTGGTGCAAAATATTTTGGTTTGATATAGTCTCACTTGTTTATTTTTGCATTTGTTTCCCTTGCCTGGGAGACATATCTAGAAAAATGTTTCTACTGCTCTTGTCAGAAAAATTACTGCCTATGTTTTCTTCTAGTAGTTTTATGGTTTCAGGTCTCACATTTAGGTTTTTAATGCATCTTAAGTTTATTTCGTGTAGAGTGGAAGAGGATGGTCCAATTTCTTTTTTGGTTTTGTTTGGTTTTGTTTTCTTTGTTTTTTGCATACAGCACCATTTGTTGAAGAGATTGGCCTTACCTCATTGCAAATTCTTGTCTCCATTGTTATAGATTAGTTGACCGTATAAACATGGGTTTATTTCTCGATTCTGTATTATGTTCTATTGATCTGTGTGTCTATTTTTTTTTTCTTTTTTTGCCGGCACCATAGTGTTTTGATTACTATAGCTTTGTAACATATCTTGAAATCTGGGATTGTGATTCCTTCAGCTTTGTTCTTTTTCAAGATTGCTTATGCAGAGTCTTTTGTGGTTCCATAAAAATTTTAGGATTATTTATTCTAATTTTGTGACAAATGGTATTGATATTTTGACAGAGATTGCATTAAATCTGTAGGTTGCTTTGGGCAGCATGGACATTTTAACAATATGAATTCTTCTAATCCATAAGCATAGAATATTTTTCCATTTGTTTGTGTCATCTTTAATTTCTTTCATCAATTTTTTATAGTTTTCAGAGTCTAGGTCTTTCACCTCTTTGGTTATGTAAAGAACTTATACAGCTCAACACCAAAAACCAAATCATTCAATTAAAATAAGCAAAGCCCTCGAGTAGACACTTTACTAAAAAGGATACAGATAGCCAGCAGATACACAAAAAGATGTCCACCATGACTCATCATCAGGGAAATGCAATTCAAAGCTACAATGAGATATTGCCTCACATTTGTCATAATGGCTAAAATGAACAACAAACAAACAACAAACAAAAAACAAAACCACGAGAAATATCAAGCACTGGTCAGGATGTGGACAAAAAGGAAACCTCTTGCCCTATTGGTGAGAATGCAAATTGGTACAGCAATGTGGAAAAGAGTATGGATGTTCCTCAAGAAACTAAAAATAGAAGTACAATACAATCCAGTAATTCCACTACTGGGTAGTTACCCTCTACTCCATTAAAAAAAAAAAAAAAAATCCCCACGCTAATTCAGAAAAAGAAAGATAGTAACTCCACAACTGGATATTTATCCCCCAAGAAACAAAAACCCTAATTTGAAAATGTTCATTGCAACATTATTTGTCATTGGGAAAAGCATTATTTATCTTAGTGGAAATATGGAAACAACCCATGTATCCCTCCATAGATGAGTGGATAAAGAATAGTGTATATTCTTTGCATATATATGTATATGTAATGAAATATTATTCAGCCATAAAAAGAATGAAAACTTGCCAATTATAACAACATGAATGGACCTAGAGGATATTATGCTAAGTGAAATAAGGCAATCAGAGAAAGACAAATACCATATGATATTACTCATATGTGTAATTTAATAAACAAAACAATAGAGAGACAAATGAAAGAACAGTCTCTTAAATACAGAGAACCAACTGGTGGTTACCAGAGGGGAGGTAGGTGGGGGGAGGGGTGAAATAAAAAGAATGAATCATTGAAATTTGGAGTGGCCCTGATTTATGAATTCATTAAAGAAGAAGGCATAACCTTCCAAGAGCTTTTTTTATTCTTTATGAACACAAAAAAACAAACCATGTAAGATCTCATGAACTAGGATACATAATGAGTTCATATTTAAAGAATTTATTTATGGGCTCTTCATTCCCTTATTCCTTTATTTGGTTCTTATTATCTGCCTGCTATGTGATAAAATTGATGCTAGTGATCAGGATACAGTACCTGAGGAGAAATCGGACTAGGGCTATTCTGCATGAGCAATGTGATTATCCAAAGAGCAAGCTTAAAACTTAGACTGAGAGGTCACAGATTCTGGGCAATACTATCACATTTGAGAGAACTTTGGGGAAAGAAAATAAAGGATAAGCTTACTTAGAAGTTGTAGACAAGGAGTGTCCAGGATCATAAAGGTAAAACTAAGACAATAGGTAGGGCTAGGAAAAAAGGCGTCTTTCTGGTTACTACCTGTTATGATGATCCTTAGCATCTCCCTGGGGCATAGAGGATCGAATGACAGAGCCCAGGATTTTGGCATGGTACAAGAACCAGCTTTCTGCAGGGGAAGCTGTGCAAATGTGTCTATGAGCAGATGTGTCACTGCTAGCCTATTTTTGTTGGTGATTCTTTCTGTTGATAGATAGATTGTGTTAGGCCCTTCATTCTGCTACTCCTTCCCTCAGCCACTGCTTCCCTCCTGATGACACCTGCCTTAGAACAAAGACTCCCTACAGGGAGGTAAACAGAACTTGCACTATATCATTATTTAGAATCTGGCCCTCTGAGCCCCACTCCTGAAATGACTTTGCATGATTTTGACAATATTTGGTGTTGGTTTGTGCATTCTGCAATGGACATGATAGAATTTTTTTAAAATTTTCTTCCTTTCAACTACTAAGAAAGAAATATGGCCACATCTGGACTCAAAAGTTGATGTGATGTTGGAACGTGAGAAGTAGGATTGCAGAAAATACCGTGGGGCAGAGGGAGAGAGAATGTCCAGGGTAAAGCCATTGGCCAGGGAAATAAGATAGAGTAAAGGATCTGGAGGATACTAAGGATAGATAGAACTAGAGATACTAATAGCATTTTATCAGGTGTCCAACAACAGGGGCTGTACCTCTGATACCTTTAGGGGCATGACTACTCCAGACAAGGAGTAAGATGTGAATGGGCTCCCACACCTACACAATCTGAGAAAGAGGGCTCTGGGGATACAACCTCCCAGGCCCTAATCTAGTTTCAGATTCAGCTTTAACTTCACCCTCTCTCTAGAGGCTCATCCATGACTGCCAAAGACTACAACATGTGCAGAACCCTAGGGTCAACCAGCCCCATCTCCTTGGGAGCTCAGGGAAAACTCCAGGGTCAAGTTTTCACATAATAGCTGTGGTACCCAGTTTGTGTGTGTTTGGGGAAGGAGGGAGTGGCAGAGAGCTAATTCTGGGCCCCCAGGGGACCTTTCCTTAGGTGACTTAAAGAGCCACACCAGGGTTTCTGGGTGCCCAAGAGTGGAGAGTGGGGACATGCAGGGCCCTGAGTGTACTATCCAGGATCCATATGGTTGTGCATGTGTGTATTGCTACAGACAGCTCTCCACACTCAGACACACACGTTTGGAGAAGTTGTCTGGGCCCAGTTTCCCATACTCTGCCTCACACTCAGGTGAGTGTTTTCCTGGTGAGGTGGGCTTCCCAGTTCCATTTGAGCAGCCTAGTCTCAGGGGCCCAGGAGCTGCCACCTGCTCCCTTTGGTCCTCATTGAGCAGTTGTCATGAGAGGTCCCTGCAAGTACCTTATGTACTGCAAATGTGGATCCTTCACATTTTAGTGAGCAATTCTGCTGTAAGCACTTAAGCTATCCTACTTCTGAAAAACTGTTTTATTGACCTATTTCATCTTATATTTACTGAGCATGGTAATAAATATTTGTTTATTTTTCAAGGTATGTCTATCCATTTTTTTCTCGTATTCTTCAAGTTCCCTTCTTCAAGTGGAGACACATTAAAAAATTCACAAAATATATTTTCATGTACTTAATGACATGCTTTAATGTGAACAATGATTAATACAAATAAATAATTAATAAAAATATTCTAAATGAATATATTCTATGAGATATTAATGTTAGAAGACCACATTATTATTAATGGGATACTACAGTATGGTATATAATAAGTCATACAATATTTGACTATGATGTGTAATACATATTGCCTTGATTTCAGAATAATTTTTGTGTATCTTAAAACTCCAATTTTGCTTTCCATTTTGAAACCCATGATTCTTTTAAGTTTGAGGCTCATGAAGGTTTTTATTGTTCTTCTCAGGAACTGCACCTGGGTGCCACCATGACCGTTTGCAATGCCTCCCTGGGTCATCCTCCTTTCTTCATTCTGCAAGGCATCCCTGGGATGGAGGACAAACACAGATGGATCTCTATCCCCTTCTCTTCCATGTACTTCATCACCATCCTTGGGAACTGCACCATCATCTTCATTATCTGCACAGAGCACTCCCTGCACAAGCCCATGTTCCTGCTTCTCTGCATGTTGGCACTTACAGACTTGGGCATGTCCACCACGACCATTCCCAAGGTGCTGTGCATCTTCTGGTTTGGCCAGAGTGAGATCAGCTATATGGGCTGCCTGGTCCAAATGTTCTTCATCCACTCTATATCTGCCTTGCAGTCTGCCATCTTGACGACCATGGCCTTTGACCGCTATGTGGCCATCTGTGAGCCCCTGCGCTATGCCACCATCCTTTCCAATAGTCGCATTGGGCTCATTGGCCTAGTGAGTTTAATGAGAGCCATCCTTTTCATTCTGCCCATGCCTGTCCTCCTCCAGAAGATGCCTTTTCATGCAAATCATGTCATCCCAACCACCTATTGTGAGCACATGGCTGTGGTGAAGATGGTGTGTGTGGACACCACAGTCAACCGGATATATGGTCTGGTGGTGGCCTTGGTGGTTGTTGTGCTAGACATTTCAGCTATTGGCTCGTCTTATGTGCTTATCATCCAGGCTGTCCTTCGACTGTCTTCTAAGGAAGCCCACCACAAAGCAGTCAACACCTGCACCACACACATTTGTGTCATGCTGATCTCTTATACACCCTCACTCTTCTCTTTTCTCACTCACCGCTTTGGTAGGGGAATTCCACCCCACATACACACCATTCTTGGAAACCTCTACTTCCTTGTACCTCCAATGCTCAATCCTATTATTTATTCAGTGAAAACCAAGGAGTTTCGAGACAAACTGACCAAATATGACTGCTGGAAGAAGGAACCCATATCCATTGCCCATACTCAGGAGCCTGTTTGATCATCCAGCATTAGGGAGTATGAGGAAAAAAAATGTTAAGTGAAAACAGTTTCTGAGCAAATTGGCAACTGGCAGAAATGTGTCATACTGTCTGATTAACTGCCAAAATCTTGGACAGAGAGGCTACGTCACAGGAGACCTACATACTCTTAGTAACTGCAAAGTAAGACTATCATCCCCTTTGATATGAAAGTAATGATGTAGACTTTCCATAGTAGAATGGACGTTGGGCAAATTATTTGTTTATAAAACACTTTGAACAAAAACACACACTGAGTGCATGTCATGTAAGGTGGAGTGTTTCCTATGCAGGTATCATAAACAAAATAATGACTTGCCCACCAACATGCCATACAAAGCCAAGGTCTGTTGGGTGTGAGTGTGCATTTGTATTTGAGTGGTTAGGGGGAAGTAAGACGTATGGATTAGGGACAGTGAGAAGGGACAAGGAAAGTATAAGATAGTATTTATAGTCACTATGATATTTTCTCTGTGGGCTGGCCTCAGCTGTGGGTAGACTGTGTCTTGTTTCCAAGAAGAACCAAGGAATATGCACAGGAGACATAATCTATAAACTCAAACATTTTAGATGAAAGGAAATTAAGAGGGGAATTTCCTGAGCTTAAAGGTTTAAAAGCATTTGACCTAATTTTGTACTTGTAAAAACTCCCAGAGTCATATCTCCCACTCCTCTGAACTAATTCACTGTTTGGCAAAGAGAAGTTCTGAGAATGTCATGTTACTGGTATTAGTTGTAGAAGTCTGTTTTATATTGGAACTCTTTGATTGCAGACCTCTGCAAGGCAATTTTCATGGGTGTCTGGAAAGAAGGCCTGAACAGGTACTCATGGTAGCTGTGGAGCTCAGATCCTGGACCCTGATGTGGGAATTCATTCCATTCAGAAGATATTCTTTCTTGCTCTAGAGAATTAATGTGGATGTAATGGCAAGTATTAGAAGTTGCATGGAGCCGGAAAGCAGAAAGATTCTAGTGTGTCTATCATATTGTAGAACTCATATATAAGGCAAAATTCAGTGACTAGGATGCCTACCCTTCATACCATGTGGCCACTATTTAGATGGAACTCTTCCAATACTTCAACTGGAGGGAAATGGATGAAATTTCTTCAGAGAGTTGTGCTTGCTGTAAGAAATAATAATAAATAATCCCAGTAGCCTGCATATAGCTCAATAACAAGAACTGAGAAAGTAGGTTATTTCAGAACTTGAAATAAGGGGTATAACCTTCAGTAGAGAAAAATGAGGATTGCATAAGAAGTGCCATTTCTATGAATGGAAGAAACAGGAGCAGGGGCTGAGGAGCAGGGTTCTCCCTGTCTGAAAGGAGTACCAAGGTCAGATATCGAATCCTCCATAAAACATGGACACAATTCAAACCAAAACAGAACCCTGAGCACAAGGTTTTATGATTCACGATGTAACTGACAAATGAGTAGCAGGGAGGGAACAGGCCTGAGGCACTCACAATCTGAGGAGCTGTGTGATAGCATGAGTGTAGGTTTTGCTGAGATCTGAGAATGATTTTCTTTCCATTTGATTTGAATGGATTTTGAGTAAAGAAGGGAATCCACCTGCTATAAATATTTTCCCTTCTGGTTTTTGGTGAGCTATTCTGTAAACAGGAGAAGTCTTTCTTTGTTTTACTGAAGTTTGGGGCTAAAATTTTATTAAGTCTCAAACACAATACACTTGGGAGAATGTGTGGGGAATGCTGGCAGTAGCAGCTAGGAAACCTGGGGAACTAGAAAAATCAGAGAAGTCACTGGAGGAAGCCTGACTGTGTCTGCCTTCCTCACTGGGCTTTTTTCCTTCTTCACAAGTGTTATTAATCTGTGGTCGATTGTTCTTCCTGCAGGATGAGCTTGATTTCTCTCCTGTGGCCTTGCTGGAAACATCCCAAATGATGATATGGGACACAGTACTGATTCCCAACTCAAAATTGGCTGCTTGTTGCTTGGAAAATAAATACCAGAGAGTCAAATAATGGTGGGGAAGGTTGCATTTTCAGGAAGCCAGCAACTTGTAAAGGTGGAGGTCTAATGTCTCCAAGACATCTTCCTTGTCCAGGTGCAGTCAGAAGGCTTTGGAAATGGTCAGGGATTTCTGTCTAAGAGAAGGAAGTTATTCTCATGTGGATACCTGAACAGAGGCTCTGGTGTCCCTGGAAACTATTTTTGAATATAGTCAGGACATATCTCCTGGGAAAGTTCTGTTCCTTCACTTCACAAGGCCACTGGTCTACAAATCTCAGGAAGAGCAAATTTGTTCTGCTATAGAACAAGGCACCTATGTCAGCAAGCAAGGGATACATAAGCTTTCAGCTAGTTAACCTTAATACTGGTTGCAGTGTTGTTGTGTTGACAAACATGTTAACTGATTAGTTTACCCTTAACCCTGTAGAATTGTTCCTAGCCATGCAAAAATTAGAGCAATGTTCATATGTTCTGGTATCTTGATCAAATTTAAATCACTCTCTGTTTGGCTGTCAGGTCTTTAGAGGCTGAATCCATGTCAAATCCATTTCATTTTCATTATCTTTCCTGAGGGATTTCTGCTTTGAGATGTCCTAAGCCCCAAATAAATTATAAATCATTATACCAGTGATTGTATAATGGTTTTGTATATAATTAACTCCTAAAAATCTCTAGGGGAGGGAACAACTGTCATGGAGTCTTAGGTACTGGAACAGAAGCACTGGAGTTTTTAACCACTGGGGAATGTAAGCTGGGTGTCCCAGAAAGGAGGGCTTAAGATAGAAGCTTGAACACTGGTAAGTTATTTAGAAAAGTGATCACAGGGACGCCTGGGTGGCTCAGTTGGTTAAGCAGCTGCCTTCGGCTCAGGTCATGATCCCAGCGTCCTGGGATCGAGTCCCACATCCGGCTCCTTGCTCAGCAGTGAGCCTGCTTCTCCCTCTACATCTGCCTGCCTCTCTGTCTGCCTGTGCTCGCTCCTGCGCTCTCTATCTGACAAATTAAAAAAAGAAAGAAAGAAAGAAAAATGATCACAGTGGGTACAGTATACAAAACAAGTGGAATGAAATCTGAAGAGGAAGGGCCAATACAGGGAATTTTTTATTCAGTTGCATAGGATTAGTAGAGACTGTTGTCCAACCCTGCAGGACCAGCTGTAGAGCCTTAGGAGATGCATTTCACAACTGTTGTCTTCGAGAGATGAGAGGATTTTACCCAGTGGCTCCTGTGGCGCTCAGGGTTCCTGTGGGGCTCATGTCCTCAACCCCAGATATTAGTGGTTGTGTAGGCATGACAGCAGATCTGGTGATTGGGGTGTCCCATGCCATGGAGCTGGGGAAATCCCATAGCAAGGAGCTCCAGGTCCTAGGTGTGACCTGATGTTCATTATCTGATTACACCTGCCTGAACTGGTCACAGCTCCAGTGGCTGAATAAGAAGTCTGACCAAGGACATTAGGGAGTGACATAGAGATTATCTACTGAAACAGTCACATCACTGAGGCTTCACATGAGGCCTGTGGACTGACTTTGAGATTAACAGGGAGCTCACATCTTGAGCAATCCAACAGAATTATTATCTGGATTTTCTAACTTCTAGTAACCAAGTTGTGTATCTTTGTTATGATAATTCAATTTTCACAGTTATAGCTGACTCAGGTATCCTAAGCAGATATTCCCTAAAGATAATCTTTAAAAATATTTCAAGGGCTCCTAAAAAGAGCTTATAAAGATGTGCATGGCTCTTCTCAACCCTTATTTTTCTCTGAGTTTTCTTTTTCACACTGAACTAAATAAGAATGTTGTTAATGTTTGCTATCCCAGGTTGTGTTGTTGCTGCCAAAATAATACATGCACTCAAAAAGGTAATCAAATGTTGTAGGATACACAATAGAATATAAAATTGTCCATCTACTTCAACGTGATGTCAGTTCCCAAAGTCTATCCTTTAGACATGTGTTATGTCTACTCATAATTACCTTCTATATTAAAATATTAATGCATACATACAAGCATCTGGATATAGTTCCCTTTCTCACAATGATGACTCTCCCATCCATATTCCTAGACACTTATTTAGCTTTCATCTTTTACTTGCAGCAGGTTTTTGCTTTTTGCTTTTCTGCTTGTGTGACACACAATTCCATAGTATGAGGCTAAATATGCTTTTTCCAAATACGTCTTTGATGAGTTGAGATGAATATTCAGGTGAGTTTTTCTGCTTCTACTTAAAGTACCACTGTTTTGCAGTTCTATTCTTAAAACTTCAGTCATGTGGCTGCTGTTTTAGTAGACCAGTACACATGAGAATATGCTAGCATCTTTACAACTTCTTAGCTTATTGAGTTCATATTAGCAAACCAAATCTATTAATTTATTCTGTGTCTTTTGTTGTATTTTGCCTGATTGTTTTTAAAATATCATGTTCTTTGTTCCTGGAATCTATGTGAAACAGGTCAATACTCCATTCCATCTGCATCCATATGCATATATAGACATGTATACATATATAAATCTGAGAGATTGATACTTTGAATATGTGCCACCAACTGAGGACCTTTGTCCAGTGGTCTTTTCTGCAGCCTTTGACAGACATTGCTTTATTTTGTTTGTTTGTTTAAGGCACACAGTTCAAAGCAAAAAAAAAAAAAAAGTCATTTTATCATTTTGGGCACTATTAGGAAGTTCTCAGCATTTTTACATTATAGTTCAATGGAAGAAGCTACCAATTTGATATTTTCTCAAATGTATACAGGCCAGAGGACAGAAATTGAGTATTTAAATACTTATTCAAATAGTTAATAAAACAACAGAAGTGCAGTCAAACAGGTCATAAAAAGCGCTGCTGACTATTATCTTAAAAAGAATGTGATGAGCACTGGGTGTTATACACAACTAAAGAATCATTGAACATATATCAAAAACTAATGATGCACTAACTCTGGGTAATTGAATTTAAGTTAAAAAAGTAGAACTACCCTGTCATCCAGCAATTGCATTACTAGGTATTTACCCAAAGAATACAAAAATACTAATTCATCTTCTGATGATTCTGATTGAGCCACCCAGTGATCCCCAAAATGTGACTATCTTATTTTTTAGTATTTCTTACCCCACGGAGTCATTTTAACTTTTAGAAATTGAGTTAGAAATGGGGTCATTTCTGCCTAACTATCTGATCTTATATTTGGATTACTACCTTATGCAGTCGACCCTATGATGACTATGTATTTAAAAATGATTAGATAGAAATCACTATAATGCTTTAAGCATTTCAGCATAGCAAACTTCATTATATAAGTTGGTCTTTGTGGATGATCTAAGTCATAGTGGAGTATCACTTGAGGAACAGGTAGTTTCCTGTTAACATATTGTTTTTTTGTTTGTTTGTTTGTTTTGTTGTTTCTGTTTTTTTTTTTTTTTTAAGTTAAGTTCCTGGTCTCAGAACTTTTGAATTAATCATCTGGATACATGTTTTTCCTTGCAATGAAAACTTCTGTGATATGCATTTCAATAGTCCCCACATTCTGAGTCTGTAGATCTTTTACAAGCTCCCTCATTTTTGTTATAAACATCCACATCATTGCAATCATCCAATTGGTATTGTGAACATGTTGCTTTGCCATTGCATTAAAAACAATTCCTATTGAAAAGATCAGTTTCCTTAAGAGTTGTTACATGTTAAGGTGGTATCCAAATATAATGAGTATGTCAGGTCCCTTTCAGTACTAAGACATTCCTTAGAAACAGAATTTAAAAAAAAAATAGAAAATAGAAAACCAAAGCAAATACAAACGTTTCACCCAGACAAGGAAAGATGACCTTGGATCATTTACAGAAAAAAACTCGTGTGTAGCTTACGAACATGAACACAGATGTGAAAGTCATCAGGAGACCCATGCTGCAAGAGGGCTCTTATTGAACAGACATAGAAAGAGTCATTTTAGTTTTTTTGGTCGAGATGGTGGAGAAGTAGCAGGCTGAGACAACATCAGGCAGCAGGAGATCAGCTAAATAGCCTATCAAACCATTCTGAACAACTACGAATCCAACCAGAGATGGAAGAGAAGAAGAGCAACAATTCTAAAAACAGAAAATCGACCACTTTCTAAAAGATAGTACCAGCGGAGAAGTGAATCCAACGCGATGGGAAGATAGACCCCAGGGGGAGGGGTCAGCTCCCGGCAAGCGGTGGAACAACGGAGCACAAAATCAGGACTTTTAAAAGTCTGCTCCATGGAGGGACATCGCTCCAGAGGCTAAACTGGGGTGAAGATCTCACGGGGACAGCATGGACTCAGGTCCCGCGGGGTCACAGAAGGATTGGGGGTGTCTGAGTGTCACAGAGCTCACAGGTATTAGAGCGGGGAAGCTGGCTGCGGAGACAAAGCTGACGATTGAGCTCTCAACTTGGGGTTATGTAGAGCCATGGTCTGTGACATGGGCCAGTGCTCTGTGCGTGGCGTCCCCACAAGATCCGGGGAGACTCTGACCTGGGAGAGCTCAGGGATCTATGGGGTTTGGAGACTCCAGGAGGGACTCTGCCAGAGACAGAGATGCTTGGTCACAGGTTGGGTGACCTCAGAGCACAGCCAGAAGCCAGTGAGAAGGGACTAATTACGCACGATTTTCTCTAAGCGCAGCTGGAGGCTGGGGAGACGGGAGTGATTAAGCGCTTTTCTCTGAAGGCACACTGAAGACTGGGGCCCCTAGCTCTCGGCTCCTCCGAGCCGGAGATTGGGAGGCCGCCATTTTCATTCCCGTCCTCTGGAACTCTATGGAAAGCGATCAAGGAAGAAAAGCTCCCAAAAGCGAACCTGAGAGGATTACTTAGCCCAGCCCCTGGTAAGGACGGTGCAATTCCGCCTGGGGAGGAGACACTTGAAAATCACTACAACAGGCCCCTCCCCCAGAAGATCAACAAGAAATCCAGCCAAGATCAAGTTCACTTAACAAGGAGAACAGCGGATTCTTATCTGGAAATAATGACAAGGCAGAAAAACTCACCACAAAAAAACAAAACAAAACAACAACAAAAAAAACAAAACAGGAGGCAGTACCGAAGGCTAGGATCTAATCAATACAGACATTGGTAATATGTCAGATCTGGAATTCAGGACGATGATTCTCAAGGTTCTAGCCAGGCTCGAAAAAGGCATGGAAGATATTAGAGAAACCCTGTCAGGAAAAATAAAAGCCCTTTCTGGAGAAATAAAAGAACTAAAATCTAATCAAGTTGAAATTTAAAAAGCTAATAATGAGGTGCAATAAAAAATGGAGGCTCTTACTGCTAGGATAAATGAGGCAGAAGAAAGAATTAGTGATATAGAAGACCAAATGACAGAGAATAAAGAAGCTGAGGAAAAGAGAGACAAACACTACTGGATCACGAGGGGAGAAATCAAGAGATAAGTGATAGCATACGATGAAACAACATTAGAATAATTGGGATTCCAGAAGAAGAAGAAAGAGAGAGAGGAGCAGAAGGTATATTGGAGAGAATTATTGAAGAGAATTTCCCTAATATAGCAAAGGGAACAAGCATCAAAATCCAGGAGGTGCAGAGAACACCCCTCAAAATAAATAGGAATAGGTCCACACCCCGTCATCTAATAGTAACATTTACATGTTTTCGTGACAAAGAGAAAATCCTGAAAGCAGCACAGGACAAGAAGTCTGTAACATACAATGGTAAAAATATTAGAATGGCAGCAGACTTATCCACATAGACCTGGCAGGCCAGAAAAAAACTGGCATGATATACTCAGAGCACTAAACGAGAAAAACATGCAGCCAAGAATACTTTATCCAGCTAGGTTATCACTGAAAATAGAAGGAGAG
>ML110835.1:30957-68257 GCA_003697995.1 Taxidea taxus jeffersonii
CGTTGTTCCTAGGAAGAAGTTGCTGTGGCTGAGGTCGAAGAGGTTGCTGCCTGTGTTCTCCTCAAGGATTTTGATGGATTCCTTTCTCACGTTGAGGTCCTTCATCCATTTTGAGTCTATTTTCATGTGTGGTGTAAGGAAATGGTCCAATTTCATTTTTCTGCATGTGGCTGTCCAATTTTCCCAACACCATTTGTTGAAGAGGCTGTCTTTTTTCCATTGGATATTCTTTCCTGCTTTGTCGAAGATTAGTTGACCATAGAGTTGAGGGTCTATTTCTGGGCTCTCTATTCTGTTCCATTGATCTATGTGTCTGTTTTTGTGCCAGTACCATACTGTCTTGATGATGACAGCTTTGTAATAGAGCTTGAAGTCTGGAATTGTGATGCCACCAACTTTGGCTTTCTTTTTCAATATTCCTTTGGCTATTCGAGGTCTTTTCTGGTTCCATATAAATTTTAGGATTATTTGTTCCATTTCTTTGAAAAAATTGGATGGGATTTTGATAGGCATTGCATTAAATGTGTAGATAGCTTTAGGTAGCATAGACATTTTCACAATATTTATTCTTCCAATCCATGAGCATGGAACATTTTTCCATTTCTTTGTGTCTTCCTCAATTTCTTTCATGAGTACTTTATAGTTCTCTGAGTATAGATTCTTTGCCTCTTTGGTGAGGTTTATTCCTAGGTATCTTATGGTTTTGGGTGTAATTGTAAATGGGATTGACTCCTTAATTTCTCTTTCTTCTGTCTTGTTGTTGGTGTAAAGAAATGCAACTGATTTCTGTGCATTGATTTTATATCCTGACACTTTACTGAATTCCTGTACAAGCTCTAGCAGTTTTGGAGTGGAGCCTTTTGGGTTTTCCACATATAGTATCATATCATCTGCAAAGAGCGATAGTTTGACTTCTTCTTTGCCGATTTGGATGCCTTTAATTTCTTTTTGTTGTCTGATTGCTGAGGCTAGGACTTCTAGTACTATGTTGAATAGCAGTGGTGATAGTGGACATCCCTGCCGTGTTCCTGACCTTAACGGAAAAGCTCTCAGTTTTTCTCCATTGAGAATGATACTTGCCGTGGGTTTTTCATAGATGGCTTTGATAATATTGAGGTATGTGCCTTCTATCCCTACACTTTGAAGAGTTTTGATTAGGAAGGGATGTTGCACTTTATCAAATGCTTTTTCAGCATCTATTGAGAGTATCATATGGTTCTTGTTCTTTCTTTTGTTAATGTACTGTATCACATTGATTGATTTGCGGATGTTGAACCAACCCTGCTGCCCTGGAATAAATCCCACTTGGTCGTGGTGAATAATCCTTTTAATGTACTGTTGGATCCTATTGGCTAGTATTTTGGTGAGAATTTTCGCATCTGTGTTCATCAAGGATATTGGTCTGTAATTCTCTTTTTTGATGGGATCCTTGTCTGGTTTGGGGATCAAGGTGATGCTGGCCTCATAAAATGAGTTTGGAAGTTTTCCTTCCATTTCTATTTTTTGGAACAGTTTCAGGAGAATAGGAATTAATTCTTCTTTAAATGTTTGGTAGAATTCCCCTGGGAAGCCATCTGGCCCTGGGCTTTTGTTTGTTTGGAGATTTTGGATGACTGTTTCAATCTCCTTACTGGTTATGGGCCTATTCAGGTTTTCTATTTCTTCCTGGTTCAGTTTTGGCAGTTTATATGTCTCTAGGAAAGCATCCATTTCTTCCAGATTGTCAAATTTGTTGGCATAGAGTTGTTCATAATATGTTCTTATGATTGTTTGTATTTCTTTGGTGTTGGTTGTGATCTCTCCTCTTTCATTCATGATTTTATTTATTTGGGTCCTTTCTCTTTTCTTTTTGATAAGTCTGGCCAGGGGTTTATCAATCTTAATAATTCTTTCAAAGAACTAGCTCCGAGTTTCATTGATTTGTTCTATTGTTTTTTTGGTTTCTATTTCATTGATTTCTGCTTTGATTTCTCTTCTCCTGATGGGTCTAGGCTTTCTTTGTTCCTTCTTGAGCTCCTTTAGGTGTAGGGTTAGGTTTTGTATTTGAGACCTTTCTTGTTTCTTGAGAAGACTTGTATCGCTATATATTTTCCTCTCAGGACTGCCTTTGCTGTGTCCCACAGATTTTGGACCATTGTGTTTTCATTATCATTTGTTTCCATGAATTTTTTCAATTCTTCTTTAATTTCCTGGTTAACCCATTCATTCTTTAGAAGGATGCTGTTGAGTCTCTATGTATTTGGGCTCTTTCCACATTTCCTCTTGTGATTGAGTTCTAGCTTCAGAGCATTGTGATCTGAAAATATGCAGGGAATGATCTCAATCTTTTGATACTGATTGAGTCCTGATTTATGACCCAGGATGTGATCTATTCTGGAGAATGTTCCATGGGCACTAGAGAAGAATGTGTATTCTGTTGCTTTGGGATGGAATGTTCTGAATATATCTGTGATGTCCATCTGCTCCAGTGTGTCATTTAAGACCTTTATTTCCTTGTTGATCTTTTGCTTAGATGATCTCTCCATTTCAGTGAGGGGTGTGTTAAAGTCCTCTACTATTATTGTATTCTTGTCAATGTGTTTCTTTAATTTTGTTATTAATTGGTTTATATAGTTGGCTGCTCCCATGTTAGGGGCATATATATTTAAAATTGTTAGATCTTCTTGTTGGACAGACCCTTTGAGTATGATATAGTGTCCTTCCTCATCTCTTATTATAGTCTTTGGCTTTACATCTAATTGATCTGATATAAGGATTGCCACCCCAGCTTTCTTTTGATGTCCATTAGCATGGTAAATTGTTTTCCACCCCCTCACTTTCAATCGGGAGGTGTCTTTGGGTCTAAAATGAGTTTCTTGTAGGCAGCATATTGATGGGTTTTGTTTTTTTATCCATTCTGAAATCCTGTGTCTTTTGATTGGGGCATTTAGCCCATTTACATTCAGGGTAACTATTGAAAGATATGAATTTAGTGCCATTGTATTGCCCATAAGGTGATTTTTAGTGTATATGTTCTCTGTTGCTCTCTGATCTACTGCTTTTAGGGTCTCTCTTTGCTTAGAGGACCCCTTTCAATATTTCCTGTAGAGCTGGTTTGGTGTTTGCAAATTCTTTCAGTTTTTGTTTGTCGTGGAAGCTTTTTACCTCTCCTTCTATTTTCAGTGATAACCTAGCTGGGTAAAGTATTCTTGGCTGCATGTTTTTCTCGTTTAGTTGAGCCAGGTTTGTAAATTAGCTCTATTTTTTCATATCTGCCAGTGTTTCTGCATCATTTCAAAACTATCTGATTCTTGAATCTTTACTCCCTCACCCTCTAGATACTCTGTAAACTTTCTCAATTTTTAGAAGTGGGGCAGTATTTTTAGATATATGGGGGAGAGGCTGCTGGTTGGCTACCTAAGTTAATGCCAATTAAATCAAATTAGTGGGGCTACAGATAGAAGGCATTTAGGGAAAATAATCTGATTGAACTAAGAGGTAGGGGTAGTTTTAATCATTGAAATTAGAACTTACCTAGAAATGTTCTAGTATATTCTTCTTATCCCTTTTCTCTTCTGATAACCAGAACCTTGTTATTTTAAGTCACAACTTGACTTTGCCTATTTCATGTTTCATAGCACACTATTTTTTTCTTCTTTTGCTGAGCTGATTTTAGCTCTTGGGGAGGGGCTCCCTGACCATCCCAGTTCTCCTCTTGAAATTATTCCCTGGACATAACATATAAGCTTTCTTGTTACAGTGGGCCAAAACTCTCATACTATTTAAGGGAAATTTGGAACTCTAGTATTTCATCACCCAAGAACTCTTGGCATAGCTACAGCTCTTCAAACACCAAGTAAAAGGGAAAGATAAAAGAAGCAGCTCATTAGGAGATCCCACTAGTCCTTGTATTTAAGGAGCAACTGTACCTAAAGAGTGTTCTCAGAGGAAAAGGGATAATTTTGACCACTCCCAGTTTTCACATAATGATGGTGTTATGTGACTTCCCTCCATTTGGTGGATGTCTATAGATACAGCTTTAACCTTTCTCATAGGGTCTTCTGAATAAAACCATGCCTCTAATAGGTAATAGTTTATGATCCTCATGCAAAACAATAATGCTTTGAGGAAACTCAGGTACCTCTGTGCCATTATAAGAGGAGCACAAAGTGCTGATTTAGCAAGTGGTAATTTCCTATCAAAACAGAATAGAATTCTCTGGATGGACACAACTTTGGAAGACACAAAGACAGTCATTCTGTATCCAATTGCCTCCATAATAAATTTCTCTGTACAACCAATGTTGAAAAGAATACAGCAGTCGTTCTCAAACTTTCAAGGTGCTTTTAAAAACAGATTGGGGATGTCTGGGTGTCTCAGTCAGTAAAGTGTCTGACTTCAGCTCAGATCATGATCTCAGGGTCCTGGGTTGGAGCCCCATGCCAGGCTTCCTGCTCAGCAGGGAGTCTTCTTGTCCCTCTATCCCTGCCCCTGCTCACATGCTCTTTCTCTCTCTCAAATAAATAAATAAAATCCTAAAAACAAAAACATACACACAGATTGCTGAGCTTCATCCCCAGTCTTTGTGTTCAGAGGGCCTGGGGAGAGACCCAATAATTTGTGTGTCTAAAAGGTCCCCAGGTAATGTTGATACTACTGTTCTGAGGACTACACCTTGAGAAGCACTGGATGAATGTATGATCAGTTGTGTTCCAGGAACTGCACATGGAGAGTATTTATAAATTTTATCTGATAACACATTCATGGTTAGCTGCAGCTGATCACAGATTCTGAGCAATATCTCAGAACTCATATTTTAGGGGTGCCCAGGTGGCTCAGTGGTTTAAGCCTCTGCCTTTGGCTCAGGTCATGATCCCAGTGTCCTGGGATCAAGCCCCGCATTGGGCTCTCTGCTTAGCAGGGAGCGTGCTTCTTCCTCTCTCTCTCTCTGCCTGCCTCTCTGTTTACTTGTGATCTCAGTCTCTGTCAAATAACTAAATAAAATATTTAAAAAAATAACTCATATTTTAAATATGTAAGTCTTCATATTTATTCAGTTGTGTTTCTTCCCATTTCTGTCAAAACAGGGATGGCTTTTTGGAATGCTTTTACCTTAAAAAGCCAAAGAATCCCTAGAAAATTGATTTTGCAATTAAACTATTTTCTTCTTTGATAAAGATACTAAGTAATATTATTTTCATTTTGAGATGATGAAGGCATGGTTGTAATTTTTGGTAGAAATCTTGAAGGTGTGGAGATGTTGTCCTTTTTGTATTAATGTGCACTTTAAGGTAATGGCTCTATCCCTCTCAATCTGAATATTTCCTTAAGCAATCATTAATTATGAATTGCATATCCCTTAATAGACCTAAAATCTGTATAATATCTCAGTTGTAATGCAAAGGATAAAAAATAATTTGCAATAGATATAACAATTGTATATATGTAATGCATGCATATAGTGATAAGTATATGTATAATATACACTAAGTATGTATAATGTATATATGTAATAAAGATAAATGTCTTTTAAAATGCAATATTTAGGCATGGCAAGAAACAGAAATCTAGTGAAGTTAGAAGTTAGTCTCTAAATTGGACTGTTGTGTGGGGGAGGAAAATAATTTTTCCTTCACCATACTGCATTCTTGGCTGAGGCACCCCTGAAATAAAAAGATTCACAGGAGAAAAAGAGAAGTTTGATAACATGTATATCTCCTGTGTACATGGGAGAGACTGAGGGAGACTGAGGGAAACTGAGGGAGCTGAGTAATTCTCTGAAGTGAACCACCCACTGTCTTAAATAATATATTCAGTGAAAGACAAAAGAGGTTGTTGGTGGGTTGGGGGAGGAGAGAAGCAGTTATGGGAGGTTTTAGGGAAAGCACAGTAAACAAGAGCAAGGTTTTGGGGGTTTGTTTTGTGTTTTGTTTTAAGAAAACTCTGCACCCAACTTGGGGCTCAAACTCGTGATCTTGATATTGAGTCAGATGATCTACTGACTGAGCCAGCCAGGCTCCCCAAAGAAGGTAAGTTTTTTAATGGAGATTTAAACCATTGTCTTCTCCACCGATAAGAATGTCCAGTGATGTAGAGTCCTCCTTCTCTCCCTGAAACAGAAAGGGAGACCCTAAAATGATGGAGATTTCCCTTATAAGTGTAAATGTCTCTTGCAAAAGGGTAACTTCCATTCATTTTTTTTAGAGCTTTTCTTCTGTCTGCTGTTTCTTAAAAATAATATAAAATAATTCCTAGGATAAAGAAGCATGTTTTGTAGTGACAAATTCCGTTCCCTGACTTCAGTTGCAAATACAGATGGATGGAGGTCAGTGGTGGAAGGAACTCAAATACAACATGCTTTATTGTCACCAATGACTTTACAGTTCTTATTAAAGCCCTGAATAAATTAAGGTAGAACCAATTTCCTATTACTTCCCAGAGCAACTTAAATTTTGTGTTTGTGTGGTTGGACTTGGCTCTCTATGTTCATCTATTCTGAGAAAAACATGCCCCAGGTGGCCTCTTTCTCCTTAGCCTGGGCTCTAGGATGAAAGTACTTGGAGTTATGACTTCACATGAATTCAGTTTGAATACTGAAACCAAGCTAATGCAACTTGCCTCATGTACAGAGCCATCCAGCTGTGTCACTTTAGAATTTGTCTAACTGAAGTAGAACTGAAACAAAATTCATGTTGCTCTAAACTGTATTCATTTCCTACTGCTACCATAAGAAGAAGGCTAGTAGGCTCAAGACAACACAAATCTGCTATTTTATAATTACAGTGGTTAGGAGTCCAGAAGGATCTCATTGGGTGAAAATCAAAATGTCATCAGGGCTATATTCCTTCTGGAGGATCTAGGAGAGAATCTGTTCTCTTGATTTCTCCAGATTCAAGAGGGCACTCTCATTCCTTGGCTTTTAGCTGCCTTCCTCCATCTTCAAATCCAGCAAGAGTAAGTCCTTCTTCCCTGTAATCTCTCTGGTTCTCTCCCTCTGGCTTTTCTTTCACTTATAAAGGCCCTTTTGATTACATTGAGCCCATTTGAGCCCATTAATCCAGGATAATCTCCTCATCTCAAGGTCAGCTGTTGACCAACCTTACTTCCACCTATAACTTTAATTGCCCTTTGCCCTGAAACCTAAAATATTCCAAGGATTAAGACTTGGACATTTTTTAAGGGTTTGGGGGCATTATTCTGCCTAAACCATTAAGTTTTGGGTT
The DNA here is from genome assembly GCA_003697995.1 of Taxidea taxus jeffersonii. Lineage (NCBI taxonomy): Eukaryota > Metazoa > Chordata > Mammalia > Carnivora > Mustelidae > Taxidea > Taxidea taxus. The sequence goes on from ML110835.1 coordinate 38,160, forward strand.
GCTTTGTTATATAGCATTATCATGACAAAATATATCTAAAGCTAATATACTTTGTTTAGTATTTAAATTTTGGTGTAGATAATAATCAAGAGATTTTAGAGTTTCTCACTGTGTAGAACTTCGTCATCTCTGCCTTCTGTCCACTAAATGCCAGAAGGGCACAATCCTCATTCTCACTTGAGACTCAATTAATGGCATAAATTTAGCATATGTTCTTCTCACGCACTTTATTTCTTTAATAATTATGAATGAGCTATTAAAATATGTTGTCTGACTTTATATATGTGTTTAAACATAGAAGGCTTACCATATAACCTTTTCATGCAGGATTTTGCATAATCTAGTTCTATATTTTATCTGTAACAGAATAGTCCATCCTTTTAATATAATGCAACTTTTAAAAAGTTTTCATGTGGGGGCGCCTGGGTGGCTCAGTGGGTTAAAGCCTCTGCCTTTGGCTCAGGTCATGATCCCAGAGTCCTGGGATCGAGCCCCACATCAGGCTCTTTGCTTGGCAGGGAGCCTGCCTCCCCTTCTCTCTCTGCCTGTCTCTCTGCCTACTTGTGATCTCTGTCAAAAAAATAAATAAAATCTTAAAAAAAAAAAAGTTTTCATGCGAATGTCTTAACTTTTGCTACCACAGATAAAGAACAACCTTTTAATGTCTCCTTTTACAAGAGGTTTCTGTATTAGTGTCTTAATCAACATGCTATAATATACCTTTTGTGATAATAAATGAGTTACAGTTATTGATCTCAGTCTTTATGGCAGCTGGGAGTGGAGTATGAGGGGAGTGGGGTGGGATTGGGAATGGGAATGGGGTGCGGGTGGGGTAGGAGTAAGGAGGTTAGGATTGGGGTTGGGAGTAGGAATGGAACACTGTCATGGAGGCTGGTCTGCCTCCAATTTTGAGAAGCTTCAATTTTTATACCATAATGTAATTTTTCTTTTCTTTGAAGTTCCATGGTATTACAATGTTGGAAATATCCTACAATATGATATATTAAAGAAACAGAGTTGCTTTACTCAAGTATATGCATACTTTCACCTTTACTACATCTGTTAAATTTCTCTCCAAAATGTTTCTGTCATCTTGCACATTCATCCACAATATTTGAGTGCTCACTAAAATATTCACGCAATATTTGAGTGTTCACTTCCTTGTATTCTTACTAGCACTTGGTGTGGCTTATTTTTGTTATTCTGATGCATATGAAATGGCATCTAATTAGTATTTACAGTTGCATTTTTCTTCTAAAATTTTACTAACCACATGAGCTTTGTCTCTGTGTATTTTTTCCTGTTTTCTTAAATAGTTATTAGTCTCTTTAAAAATTGATTTAGAGTTATTTTTATTTTATGTTTATAAATATATTATCACATATTTTTTTCAATAGTTTTCTCCTAACCTATTGAATGTTACTATTCCATATCATGCTAACATAAATTATGAAAAAGTGAACTGTATCAATTTGTTTGTAGGGGCCAAGGCAGGTTGTCCCCAAGATGTGCCATTTCAGCATGCAGATTATGCAGATCTGAAAATAATGAAAGCCTGGAAAACTCAAGAAGAAACTTTGACCACCCCCTACAACTGTCTAAAAGAATTTAGGTAGAGGACCTGCTTCAGAGAGAGATATCACCATAATTAAATTTGATTTCTCCTGTTAACTTGTCTCATGTTAATTTGATTCTTAGTCCAGCTGTAAAAATCCTGAAAGGCAAAGTAATTTCTCCCCCCTGCCCAGTGTCATTTATGATATGTGCATTTTGTCTTACTTTTATTAATTGCCCAGGATCATCAAGATATAAGCCTGCACTATTTTAAGAAGTTAAACCATTAGAATGTTTTTGATTATGGATCATGAAATGATCATATTCATTGTGTTTTAAAATACATTTTTAAATTATAAAGATTATTTATTTGAGAGAGAGAGAGAAAAAAAAAAAAAACATGAGCAGAAAGGAAAGGCAGAGGAGAAGCAGATCCTCACTGAGCAGGAAGCCCATTGTGGGGTCAAATCCCAGTACTTGAAATCATAACCTGAGCTGAAGGCAGATGTTTAACCAATTGAGCTATCCAGGATCCCCTGTTTTAAAATATATAAATACCCAACTCCAACTACTGATGAGTAATCCTATCCTTTCTGATTAATGGCATATATGTCAAATAAATGTGTGGGTCTGTTTCTGGGCTTTTCATTATTTTACAGTTGTTATTTAATAATTCTTTATATCCAGTAGATCAAGTCTCTTAATCATGTTATTGCAAACTTGGCTATTAAATTTTTTTTTCATGTAAATATCACTGTTTGACAAGTTCTATAGAATTCCCTTTGGAATTTTAACTAGGCTTACATCTAATTTATGTATCCATTTGAGGAGCCAAAAGCAGATGCTTAACTGACTGAACCATACAGGAGCCCTTCTTATTCCTTTTATTATTAGTTTTCTTTCTAATTGCATGGCTGTGACCTCCAGAACAGTGTTCAGTATGGAAGGAGTAGGGATACTAGTGGATTTCTTAGTAGTTTTTCTTTAGAAGCACTTATAAATGCTTCCAAATTTTCATGATTTATTGTATACTTCTAATTGTTTGGTTTGCCAGTACCAGACACCACTTGCTTCCCATTATATTTTATTGAAAAGTGTATAGTTGGTCTAAGATTTCATGCCTATTTTCATTAGTTTTTTGTAGTAACATCATCTAATACTTTTATATTTGCTATATATGACTTATGTCTTGTTTTCCATTTCTAATATTTATTTTATTTTTCTTTTCCCAACACTCCAAATTCCTGAAAGATATACATCAATAATACAATGAAATAAGAAAATACGTTAGTTTCTGTATTAGTCAAGTTTCAATCAGAAAAACATAACTGAAAACAGAAACAAAAGAAAAATGTAGTAAAATTACAAATATAGATATTGATGTAGATATGGACATAGTTCTGTTCAGGAGAATGGCTTATACACTGCTTTTGCTGGACCAGGAAGTCTGAAATGAATGAGGCAGATGGTCAGGAAGGAAAGGTCACAGCAAGAAAGAGCCACCCCAGGCACAGACTGAAGTTGTTTTCCACAGTGTAAGTCTCTCTTTCTCCTTGGAAGGTCCAAGCCCCCTTTAAGGCCTTCCAAGTGATTAAGGAAGGCCCACTCCGGTTAATTCCCCTAACTTAGAGTCAACTGATTGGGGTGTGTTGGTATATCTATGAAATCCCTTTATAGTAGCACCTATATGAGTGTTTGAATCACCAAGAGGTGCAAGTGTGACACACCGTGGCTACTGCTTCCTTTCCACCTTTTTACCCCCCACTAAAGACTACTCCATATGGAACATGCTAGAATGGGAATTCAGGGAAATGTAGCTTAGCCTTCCCAAGCTGACATACCACAATGCTATCATAGCTTCCACAGAATGTACCACCTGGGACTTTCCCCAGAACTTGCTGACTTGTTTGTGGGAAACAAAGAAATACATTATTTACTTTTTCTTCCTCTTATTTTTATTTTTCCTTTTACATATAGGAGTGTGATGAATCGAAGGCTTCCTGGAGGCACTTTAAGCTGTAGACAAAGAAAATGTTTCAGGGAATATTTCTGTAAGAGGAACATTGCTGCAAGCCTGCACTGCTCTAGGTTTTTAAGGTGACTTATTAAAGATGTTTGTGGTAGCTACACTGTTTGATAGAACCCATCAGGAGTGCAGACCACATAGCAATTTTGGAAGAAACACCCAATTGGAATTTAAAACAAAAAAATTAATATTCTGTTTCTTAGAGCAATGATTCTTAAAATGGGATCTCCTAGCCAGTTGCATCAGCATTAATTGGAAATCCATCTGCTCCAAATTAATTGAATCAGAAATTCTGAGGGTGTGGACTAGCAACTTATGTTTTAATGAGAGCTACAGGTAATTCTGAATCACACTGAAGTTCAAATACTGCTGGCTTAGAGAGTCTCAGGAGCTAGGATCAATAGTATGCAGCTGACCAGAACTTAGATCTGGTCCAGTTGTGGGGATTGCCCACAGCAAGGATAGATCCATTTCAGTACAGTGTGATTAGTGGAGATGACCAGAAGAATATTTAAAAAGGTGACAAGAAGACCAAGTCCTGCAGTAAACTGTGAACAGAGACTATAATTTTGCAAAGACAGTTTTTGGAAGTCTTCCTGCATAATCTGGGGTCCTAGATGATAGCTGGGGTTGGTTTTCTGGGAAGTGATATTTCAGATACTTGTTTATGATCTGAAAGAGGCTTCTGATACATGATGGAGTAAAGTATATGAGGGTTGAGGCTATACCAAATAAACTCTCTGTGTTTGGAAGTCTTGGCCAAGAGTGAATTAGACCCAGAAAAAACTAGGTTATGGATTTAATGAAAAGAAACTCTCTGACAACACAGTTTACTGAGATAAACACAATGAATATAGATTCTCGGCAAAGGACACCAGGAGATATAGGTTTGGTAATGTTTAATGTATAAGTCTTCTTAATATAATTACCTCATATGGTAAAAGACTGCGTTTGGCAATACACATCTTGTACCCATAAGTGCAATTTCCTATTGAGTTCCATTACCAGCTTGCTACATCTTGCATGGATAATACAAAAAAAAAAAAAAAAAAGACAAGACATCTCACAAAGCCAGTTGTTCTTCATCTGCATAACAATCGCCAGTCTAGGGATATATACAGTAATAATGGAGTCCCATGTAGGAGTAAACATAGCAGAACAGGCCAGGAATAATCACTGAGGGTAAGAGGGAAAGCATGTCCCAGGATTCTTGGGGAATGGCACTGCATTGGTAGGAGAGAGGGATTCAGATCAGAAACCCACAGTCCCTATAGCCTCAGCGCTTTTAAAATGTTAGGCGCCCTTGGATAAATAGTGCCAGCACTAAGATGTAGAGGATTAAAACAAAAACACAACTAAGAGAAAGTACTCCAAGAGAGTAGACGGCAAATATTTTTTTCCTGCCTCTTTAACAAAAGCCTCTGCCCTCACTTCTACATTCTCATCTGGTCAACCAAAAGACAAAAGCTTAGCTGCTCAATTTCCTAGGGAACATAAAGGCTCCCTAGATGGCTCCAGGCATAAATCCAGGGCAACCTACCGAAATCTCTGGGGTTCCTTTAAGATAGGTTTCATCATTATAACAACTTCTCAACTCAACATTCAGATAGTTGAGGGTGGACAGACTTCTGATGATGCTTCCAAACTGCTATGCCTTCTCATTTCTGCTCTCCTGGAGTCATGTGAGTTTGGGCTAGGGAAAGAGTCTGAAAAAGATATTTCTTAGCCCTCAAGAGAACTCTATCTGTGAAATTGGTAGGTCGGACATTTACTTCAAAGCAGGGAGGATTTTTAGAGACCAGGAAAGAGGAGTCTGCTGAATAACATCCCTGTGTGGTCTGAATTAGAGTTTCAGTTAACAGGCTTTCTATAATAGAAGTGTTAGTTTGGCATTAGGCCAAATAGAAAGAGGAATGGAGTAAGGAGATGCCAGCAAAGGAAGAAGCAAGTGATATATTAGCCAGACCAAGGAAATGGGAGGCATTGTGAAGAAAGTTCAAGACATTTACTATGATATTCCTAAAATTACTAATAAGAAATAATTATCCACTAAACATTTGAGAGAAATGTGTGTACCTAGTGAAATAGACACTGTATCAACACCAAGAAATTGGACAGAGGAATCATTGGGACTTTAATGATTACCTTAAATGTGTTCATGGTCAAATGTTCTAAAATGATTGCTTTGGGCTTTTTCATGGCCCAATGTTCTCACTGGGAAGAAGTATGCCATGTTTATCTGTGCTCTTTTGCAGACCAAGTGACAGCTTTTGGTCTGTGGTTCAGTTTCAGAAATGGAAAGTCTTCTCTATCCCCAGTTTTCTTCCCAAATTGTGATGTTGGAACTTTTATCTCACTGAGAGCATTGGCTTTAATGGCACAATAAAAACTGGTTTAGAGATTGAGTCAGAGGGATAGGTTCACATTGAAGAGTGAGTAACAATGGTCATACATATTTATCAACATCCTAAACTATTTAATACAAGAGATGCTGTGAGACTAAAGACTCATTCCTGTGAATTGGATGGGGCGATGATGAACCTGGGTGAGTTATTAAGAGTGCAGAGCCCTGTGAAGGGGTTAGTGTGCATAAAGTTAGAATCCCTAAGAAAGACACCACAAAAACTGCAAGTAATTTTTACTTACATCCAGCCATTTAGGAGTCAATCTAATCAAGTGATATGTGGTAATTTGTGCTCAGTCCAGGTTCTACAAGAAAAATCCATAAAGTATAGGGTCTGAGACCTAACTAACACACAGAAAGCAACCTCACTGAAGAATCATTAAGTTAAGCCTTCTTGCTATGGATGAGTGAATTTGTGAGGCAATTGAAAACTGTAGGGATGTCTGGCAAAAACCAAGTTGCTGGGTGGTGTGGTGAGCAAGGCTTTGCTGCTTGTGCAGCTGATTCCAGCTCCATTATCTATGTTGAGCCATTCAGCTGAGCCAAAATCCACATTAGCTCATCAAGCAAATCTGTGTCATAAAAAACAGTGTTGGGTATATCCAGGTTACCCAAAAGCAACCAGGGGAGCTATTTTCCAATCTTCTAATGATTGCCATGTGACCTCAGAGGGCACACAGAAAAAAAATATAAAGCACATTTATTTTTTATGCAGCTTGCTCTGCAACTGAACAGTTCTCATTACATAAATGTTCATGTGAAGACTAGATTCGGATGGCTAAGAAATGGTGTGAGGATTCTGTATTGGATAGGAGATCATTTTTGTCCTAAAATAAAGTGATAATAGAAAATGACATTTATTGATATATCTATGGGCCACAAACCGTACTAGGTATGTTTAAAGTTTTTCAACAACCTCACAAACTATTATTATTATTATTATTATTATCAAAAAACAGGTCAAAAATTTATAGGATCTTAGAGGAAAATTAATTTGTCCAAGGCAGCACTGACAGTGAGAGGCAAATATAAGGACTTGTTTCCAGTTTCATGGATTCCAATGTCTACACTTTCTTTTTTTACCACCACAACTTTCTGCTTTAAAAACTCCAAGTTCCTATGCTTCCAAAATATCCTACCTCTTCAAAGAATATGCCAAGACAAGCATGAGGTATGGATGTATTCTTGCCTGAATATTAGGTAGAGAAATAATGCAAATCACATAAATAACAGTCATATTTTTAGCTCAAACATTCACCTTGATATGTTTTTCTTTAGGGAAGATAAGGCCCTTGGTCAAATTGATCAGAAATTTAGATCTTTGCTATCTTGGCCCTTCTAGGCATAGGCTCACAGAGCCCTGTGACCAATGAGACTCTTGTACACACCTGCTCGTAAAGCTACATTTATATCCCTTCTGTGGAAGTTATGTGGTTTATTAGCCCTGAGCTGTGATTAGCATAGTATTTGCTACCAACTTCCCCTCCTTCTATTAGTCCTTATTTCTGAAAACAAATATTTGATTTTGTTTACTAACATGTGATTTTTTTCCTTCCTTCCTTCCTTCCTTCCTTCCTTCCTTCCTTCTTTCCTTCTTCATCTTCTTCTTCTTTTTCTTTTTCTTCTTCTTCTTCTTCTTCTTCTTCTTCTTCTTACTATTATTATTATTATTATTATTATTATTATTTTGTCTCTTAAATCCAACTAAATGGTAATGAAGGATCTTCTGTGTGGAAGATAAAGCTTCCCTGATTTTTTTCTCCAGTGACTATGCACACACAGTATCTGGTCCATTAAGGAATAGGAGAGTTTACTTCTATTCTCTTCTGACATATACACAACAGGAGCAAGAAAGAGCTGTAACAAGGACTCAATTCCCCTTTGATAACCATTTTCTAACTCCTCAAATATCCTAGAATCAGTGGCTTTTTTGGTATTGATTATTCCAGTACTTGTTATCCAGTTCCTAGAATAGGGATCATTAAAGAGGAGGTTCACATTAAATATTTGTGGTTGAATATATAGAACAAATTTCTGGGCAGTACAGTTCTTATTCCTGTTTTGAAAACTTCTAATTAAAGTGATTTCTCAGCTTTTATCTTAATGACTAGATTTTTGTTTTTATCTCATTACCATCATGATTTCAAATGTTCTGCATGGTTCCTCCAACTTAAGTACTCCCCACAGTAGACTGTGTCCTCTTAGGGAGGGGAGGTATGGGAAAGGTGGGAGAAAAAGTAGTATAAGATTTTCTTCAACAGAAGATGAGATATCACCATCTAGGAATGAGTCAAAGTAGTTACAAAATCACTTCTTGTGATTGGTGGAAGAGTGCAATTGAGGATTTAGCTACATCCTTTCTTTGAAATAACCAAGAACCACAGTTAGAATGTGAATGAAGGGCTAACCCAAGAGTGGACTGTAAGAAGTTGGAAGTTTCTGTTTCAGAAATAGGATGAAGTCCAAAAACGGTTAACTTGAGCATCTTAGGAAGTGGAAACTAGACGTGTGAAGGTGAAGGAAGGAGCATCTTACAGAATTGCAAATGTAGGTTGATCAGGAATATGTGAAAATTTATCTTGGTTAGTGGAAGGCATAGAAACAGCCACGATAATAATATCAGAAAAAATTTCCAAGTACTGGGTCCCAAACCAGAATCCATTCGGGATTGAAAAACAAGAAAAATATCCAACTCCACCCAGTGAACTGCATGGGCAGATTGTATTTTGGACTAACAGTCCCACCATATCCTTTCCTGTACTTCAGAAGAGTATGAGTGACTGAGTGTGTGTGTGTGTGTGTGTGTGTGTGTGTGTGTGTGTTATATTCCTGGGAAGAATGGATGAAGTTCATACTTTTTTTTGATAACAATAGACTTTAGCTAGAAGACAATTCTGATTTCTTTAAATGCCTGTTTGTATCTTTTTTCACATTAATTTATTTTATTTAATAAGTATTATGCATAAAGTACTATTCAAAGCTCTGTACAAATATTAACCAATACAATTCTCTTAACAACTCCAAAGGATTTTACTTTTATTATCCTAATTTACAGATGATAACATTTGCCACACTAGTATCTACTAAGTGTCATTCAAGGCTCATTCACATCTCTGTTTTGTGTTGTCTCTTCAGGTAATGTGATACTGTGTGGGGGTTTCTGACCAGAGAAGATGCCCAGAGCCTTTTTCCAACCCATGGAGTCTCCTAATCATACTAATCTGGACACTTCTGTTTTCTTCCTCCTGGGCATCCCAGGTCTGGAACAATTTCACTTGTGGCTCTCACTCCCAGTGTGCTGCCTGGGCACAGCCACAATTGTGGGCAATATCACCATCCTGGTTGTTGTTGCCACTGAACCAGCATTGCACAAGCCTGTGTACTTGTTCTTATGCATGCTCTCAACCATTGACTTGGCTGCCTCCTTCTCCACAGTTCCCAAGCTCCTGGCCATCCTCTGGTGTGGATCCGGATACATTTCTGCTTCTGCCTGCCTGGCACAGATGTTCTTCATTCATGCCTTCTGCATGATGGAGTCTACTGTGCTGCTCGCCATGGCCTTTGATCGCTATGTGGCCATTTGTCACCCACTTCGCTATGCTACTATACTCACTGACACCATCATTGCCCGAATTGGAGTGGTAGCTATTGTGAGGGGCTCCATGCTCATGCTTCCATGTCCCTTCCTCATCGGGCGTTTGAGCTTCTGCCAAAGCCATGTGATCCCCCACACATACTGTGAGCACATGGCTGTTGTGAAGCTAGCATGTGGTGACACCAGGCCTAACCGTGTGTATGGGCTGACAGCAGCACTGTTGGTCATTGGGGTTGACTTATTTTGCATTGGTCTTTCCTATGTCTTTATTGCACGAACTGTCCTTCATCTTTCATCCCGTGAAGCTCGGTCCAAGGCCCTGGGGACCTGTGGTTCTCATGTTTGTGTCATCCTAATCTCTTATACACCAGCCCTCTTCTCTTTTTTTACCCATCGCTTTGGCCACCATGTTCCACTCCATATTCACATTCTTTTGGCCAATGTTTATCTGCTCTTTCCACCTGCTCTTAATCCTATGGTATATGGAGTTAAGACCAAAGAAATTCGGGAAAGGGTTGTGAGGGTGTTTCAAAGAGGGCAGGGAACTGGGGTCAAGGTATCTGAGTGATCAAGAGGTACAGAAGGGACTTAGTCCAAAAAAATATTTTCAAGATTAAATAATCCTCAGTATTTGAGACTGGAAAGAGGTTTTAGTCTTGCATTAATGTCCTCCACAGTACCTCCTAGACTATTTCTAGGAATAATAAATCACAGCGGAGGTCAAATTAGTTAAGCATCCTTAACTTCCATCCCAGGAGGTATAGGTTAGAAGAGACTCTGCTTAGTCATAGGAACTTCCCTCACTTTCTGACACTCTCCTAACCCAACACTTATGGATTTCTAACCTCATACTTCACAATATAGCTGTTGTGTTACCATCTGCAAGGATCAGGAGATAGGACATAAAGCCACAAGTTAAAGAAAGTAGACCTTCCAGGTACTTACATGCTTTTGGATAACGGTTGTATTTCCTCCATTAGCACTTGAAACCAAAAAAGGAGAAGGACTCACTGATACCCACAATATTAGCAAATGGGAGAGCTAGGGTTTGAAACCTAGAATCCTCTGGTACAAAATAATAAGACATCTACAGATGAGAGCATAGGATTGGTCAGGAATAGCCCTTCATTTCTAAATTTGGAATATTCATCCCATAGATATATTCTTTTTTTTTAAAGATTTTATTTATTTATTTGACAGACAGAGATCACAAGTAGGCAGAGAGGCAGAGAGAGAGGAGGAAGCAGGCTGTCCGCAGAGCAGAGAGCCCAATATGGGGCTTGATCCCACGACCCTGGGATCATGACCTAAGTGAAGACAGTGGTTTTAACCCACTGAGCCACCCAGGTGCCCCCCATAGATATATTCTTATCTCTACACTCTAGGGAATGAACTTAATTCTAGCTGACCTGGATATTATTCCCTGAAAAGCAATGTCCAAATATTCTTACACATTCTTACAAGGGCCTTCCAGAGGTCATTGACTTCTATCTCTAAACTTACAAAGGACAGTCACTTACACAAACCAATAGATAAGGCCATGCATTCATCCATTTATTTAGAAGGAAAAGAGAGTCACCCCATAATGCCAGGGAAAGGAGACATAAAACTCTCTGCTGGAAATTCATAGGCCCTCTCCCTCTTGAACAGTATCAGTCCTGAAGGCTGAACATCAAAGACCAGCTTTTTAAAGTTTTCCTCCTAAGAATATGAATATTTTGACTATGATACTTCACAGAGGTGGGGATAAATAATTTTGAAATATTACAATTCAATAAAATATGCTGAATATTGCCTGTTTTTCAAAGAAAAGAAAATCATTATGGTGTTCTCTAGGAGGATTGTCAGTGTGTGGGTGGTACTGATTTAATTAATTTTTCATTCTAACCCTCAATTTGAGATATTCTTAACATATTTTTAAGAATTTAGGCAATTCTAAATACTGTAGTTTATCAGCTAACTTTCAGTTTTATACTTCAAACTTATAATCTTGCCAGCATACAAACCCTACACCCCAACTCTGGGAAACTCCCATACTTCTGTGTTTGAGTTCCTATACTCAGTGTGGAGAAGTTCTGAAGAAAAAATATAAAGACATGCAGACTCCAAACACTGGTCACAGTTTTGGATATTAAGTAGGAACCTATTGCTACATAGCTATGCTTTTACCTGTTGAATGGTTTGAGATAGTTAATGTTTATCATTTTCAGTTTTCTTATATACCCCAAGACCCTCATGGTTGCTAGAGTCCATTCATTTCTATTCTGTAAAGAAAAATGACACTATGAGAAGTATACACCTCAAATTCTAATCCTCATGTTAACTTTTGACATCTATAGGCATTGTTTCCTCCTTTATTACTGTACATATTTATTATTAATTTTTTTTCTGATCAAGCAAGCTTCATAAAATGTGCTTTAGGGAGCTCAGACCATCACTCACTTCTTCTAGTTCTTATTTTCACAAGTATTCAAATTTATTTGCACATTGATCCAATAGCAAAATTTCTTTTGACCTTTTTTTATGCAAGTTTCTGGAAAATATTTTTGGAACTAATTACTTCTGGTTCCTTGACTCCAATCCCTTCCTACATTATAATCTGATTTCACCATAAGTTAAAGTTTCCAGTGAAACATCTGCCACCAAAGCCACAGGTAATCTTTTCTCACCAGACTTCCTTACAACACATTGTATTACTGACCATACCTCCTTCTCTAGAATCTCTCCTCTGTGACATCTGTGATTACACCCAATCCTAGCTTTTCTTCCATGTCAATAATGTTTTCCTCCTTGTTCTCAAAGAAATTATACTAGGTTAAAAAAGAAGCTTCAGTGAGGTCCATAAGGAAGAAATAATTTAAAAAATTCAAAACTGAGGGCAATGGGGCTAGAAATTAAAAAATAAAAGTCAGTATTCAACACCTATAAATTCAAATGTCATTGACATATCCATTTGTTCAATAAAATAAGTATGAATGTTCTGAACGTAAAGTTGTCCTTGGCATGACAGAATGAAAACTCTATGTGATTTAAATAAATAATAATAGAGTGTCACATATGATTTACGAACAATTGTATTTATTGTAGTATTTTTATTAAACAAGAAAAGCCCTGGATATCAAATGATAGAAAAAATATTTAAATAAATTCTGTTCAGCTATTTAACAAGTATCTTAAAACCTTCTTTTGGAAGAACATTTAATATGCTAGTATCCATTCTTAATTATAAAAACAACTATATATGTGTAATAATATAATACTCCATTTCCATTAAAGCAATACCTAGGTATATATATCCATGTTAATAAATTTGAAAATATATACTGGTAAATGTTACTTCAATGGAGAGACAAATATATTTTAAAAAGTAATTTTAAAAGAGTAATTTAATGAAAATGTGAGTAAATCACTCACATAATTCACATAATATCCAATTTGGTTCCCTTAGGGTCCTTGCAAATCTTCATAGAGAAAGAAGCTAAACCTCTGGGGTAGTTAAATCATTAGGTTCTATTAAAATATCTCATTTCTGATCTATATCCAGGTATCTATCTACATGTGCACACACACATATATATATTCACATATCTATCTATCTATATACACATATATAATATGCCTACATATATAAATTCACATATATATACAGATACATATTTAGATATTTGTCAATCACCATTTGGGACCCTGGAGGTTAGCTTGATTTCAATACCAGCTTATATCTCTGAAGCTTTGAAATGTTCCCTAGGGATATTTTGGGGTATATAACATTTTCCATCAGGCTCAGGTCAACAGTCTTCATATCAAGAAGTTAAGAACTTGCCCAGAGACTGTAATGTTCAGACAACCAAATTCCTGGAAAATTGGACCACATATATTTTATCTCCTTGTTTTTCCTTCCTAAAACTAAGGTATTTAACTAGAAAAATATAGGGTTCAATGACAGGAAAATTTCTATTTTAGACATAGAGGTAAAGAGGAAGAAGGATTTAAGATTGGTACTAACTGCTTTTTACCACTACACAGGTGTAAATGTTTTATTCTATTTACCTAGGTTCAAGTCAGAAAGTGATGTAAGACAATGATGCGGGGGCTGTTGGAAATATTTATTCCCCACTTTAGGCATTAAAAAATCCATTTAGATGTTCATAATGTCCATGCATCTATATAAACAACTGAACAGGAATATGTGCTTTGGGAGTGATGGAAACCAAGAATGGACCAATCCCATATCAGGGAGTAATGGGAAATACATAAAGAACAATCCTAGGTCATGAGAGTCCATATTCAAATTTCTCTTGCTCCCTACCTGCCTCCCCTTTTTTCTTAAGTGTCTGATTTTACTTGAGCTAAACTCTGGAGATTCTTCCTTATACCAAAATATATTTTAGGTCAATACATATTACGTAGCTTTACTTACCAGGAGGAACCTATTGTCATGTCATAAGAATTCAGAATGGTTTAGTGGGAGGAGGTAGTATGATTCCTGACAGTTGGTCTTTGTAATGCAAGTGCCTGGTTCAAGTTTTGATTGCCAAGTCATCCATTTCAGACAGGCACCTGCTTCCAAGATGCTCTTAGATAAATACATTACCAGCCACACAGCTAACTAGATAACCCCCACACTTCCTTTATTTTACAGATCTCCGGTGATTCTGATAATTGACCATTTGGTTTCTTTCTCTTGCTGTGCTTTAAATTCCCATTCTTATGTTTTAAATTCACTTATAAAGAGTAAGCCTGAGATATCCTAGGCCCCACCCTCAAACTCAATAAAAGCAGAACCCCAGGCTCCCACACACCCCTGTCTTCACTTCTCTGTGTGGTCCCATTTGTCATATGATTTCCAGGACTCATAAGTAATAAACCATTTCTCTTTCAAAGTTTTCTGATGGTTTCTGCTGAGGGCAGCTTGCAGTCATCACAAGAATCACAAGGACCAGTCCAGCCACAACACTGGTCATCCACAGGCTGAGACCAGTTCACAAGGTAGGGTGGGGAGTGTGGGGAACAGATCACTGCTTATAGATTTTGGAAATGAGGATTGACAATGAGTGGTATATAAGGCTGTACTTTATGAAAATGGGAGAGGTGTAGCAATATCCAGAAACACTAACTACACCTGGAACAGAGTATCAGTAAACTTCTCCAGGAAGAGATATTGAATTACTGTGGGAAACAATTCAAATTTTTTTAAAACAGATTAAATTTGTGATTAATATTCTGTCACTTTGGTTTAAGCTTCTATCCCTAGCAGGGCATTTGTCAAATGAATTGAATCTGTACAGAACCTAAAAATTATTGTAAGAATAAAGCCATTCCTAAGTGATTAAAGTTATCTTTATGAAAAAAGAGCATACAGAAGATTATTTTATAGTAGGTACTATACGGGAAATATTAAGATGTGGAATTAAGCATTGTCCAGAACCGTCAAGATTGGCTCACATTAAAGATGAAGCTGCAAAAGTGAGTAAATATTTAGAGCACAGGGAGATACAGACTGAGGAAGACAGGTGATCATAACAGGGAAGAGTTTATAAGTTTACAGACTAAATGTATTTTTTTAAGAGAGAATAATAGTACAGAAGTGCTAGAAGTTCTTTTAAAACATGACCTCTAAGGTTTATATTCCTATCACTGTAATATATTTATCTGTGCTATGTATATTTAAATTTATATTTTTGTAAATGATATGTGACAGTTCTTTGAAGTGTGTAATGTTGTAAACTCATTTGCAAACAATTTTTATGTGTATTTAAAACACTGATGAGGGGTGACTGGGTGGTTCAGTGGGTTAAAGCTTCTGCCTTCGGCTCATCTCATGATCTCAGAGTCCTGGGATCCAGCCCCACATAGGGCTCTCTGCTCAGAAGGAAGCCTGCTTCCCCCTCTCTCTTTGCCTGCCTCTCTGCCTACTTGTGATCTCTCTCTCTGTCAAATAAAAAAAAAATCTTAAGAAATAACAAAACAAAACACTGATGAGCTCAGGGTTGCAGTTTTGGTCCTACAGGGGACCTAGATGTCTTAGTCTCCACAAAATCAAGACTACCATATTTTGATGATTTGTCTAAATTGGAGATTAATAAGAAGTCAGATATGTTAGCTTAAAATCAAATCATTGGCAATAATTTGAAAACGGGAGCTTTCATCAGATTTAAGTGTCAATTTGGAAAGTCTTAATGTAAATATCTACTGTATGCTAATAAGTTACATAAGAGGATTTCTGTGTTTCTCATGATTTAGGTTATCTTAAAGATAGAGTAGAATTATCATTGTTAAAACAATCAACTTTAATCAACTTTAAAGTCATCCTATAACTTTTACCTAAAATTTCTCAAAAAAAAAATTCTGGCCCATTTTTTTTCTTTAATTTTTACTTCATCTGAAATTAATATGTCTGCTCCAAATTTTATGTGTGTTTTCTCTGAGGATTGTATATTATTTAACTTTGTTCTTTGGTTTTCCTTATGATATGGACCTCTATACCATATATATGCATTTTTATAAAATTACCAGATTTATTTCTACTTATATAGGGCCATTTACATAATTTATCTTAATAGCCCAATCAGTGTATTTTATCTGCCTTTTGTAACATTAACATTTTATTGATTTATTTAGGAATCCTTTGGTTTCTCTGTTTTATTGATACCGTTTTGTTTATTTAATATTTTTATAGTGATTTATGCATTCACATTCATTTTTTAAATATTTTGTTATTTGTTTATTTTTGAGAGAGAGAGAAAGCACGAGCTCAGGCAGACAGAGTGGTAGACAGAGGCAGAGGGAGAAGCAGGCTCCCTGCCGAGCAAGGAGCCCGATGTGGGACTCCATCCCAGGATGCTGGGATCATGACCTGAGCCGAAGGCAGCAGCTTAACCAACTGAGCCACCCAGGTGTCCCTTCACATTCATTTTTATTCTTAGAGGTCCCTTTTATGTTTTCCAAATAATAGTAATTAAATGATATTTCAATATTTTAAAAATATTCTTGCAGCTGTACTTGTCAGTATGATATCTGAGAAACAAGATGACTCTCACTCAGGCTATTATTTCCCTAGAAGAATCCTGCTACTCAGAGATTGATAAAGTGTGTCATGATTGGTTCCTATTTTTAGCCCTATCTTCAACTTCCCAAAGCCTACATGCAAAAGACATTACTATATTTTTTTCTCAAGACATGTTTTATTTAAAGTTCCATGGTTTTTCATGTTTGTTTTTCTGGAATATGTGTATAGTTATTAATATTTAAATAATATTGTTTAATAAAAATATCTTCAGAAAAATAATAACCAACTTTGTCTCTTATAAATGGACATCATTTGTCTATTAAAGAACTAGGTGAGTATTAAGCACTAAAAAGAATTTGTTGTCTACATTGATAAATGAATGAATAAAAAATGCACATATAAAGTAATCTATTTGGTTTAAACAATATTTATACTCAAATTCCATGGAAGTCAGAAAGAATTGGTTTTTTGACCACTGAAATGTACCTTGAAGAAAAAAGGCAAAAGAAATTAAGACGGTGACTATGACCAAGACATTTTCTCTTCTATCTCTATCTAGGAGGACCCACAAAAGCTCTAAGATGATTAATGATCATCCTAGCTTGATGATGTTAATGCTAAACCAAACAGACCTGACTCCAGCCTCATTCATCCTTAATGGGATCCCAGGACTGGAGGACATGCACATGTGGATTTCTTTCCCATTCTGTTCCATGTATGCTGTGGCTGTGGTAGGGAATTGTGGGCTCCTCTACCTCATCCTCTATGAGGACTCCCTGCACAGGCCGATGTACTATTTTTTAGCTATGCTTTCCCTAACTGACCTTTTTATATGCTCTCTGCATCTTCTGGTTCCATTTCAAGGAAATCAGCTTTGATGGATGTCTGGTCCAGACGTTTTTTTGTCCATACCTTCACAGGGATGGAGTCTGGGGTGCTCATGCTTATGGCCCTGGACCGCTATGCGGCTATCTGTTACCCTCTGCACTACTCCACTTTTCTCACCAATTCTGTTATTGCAAAGGCTGGTCTTTCTACCTTTCTCAGAGGGGTGTTCCTCATCATTCCCTTCACTGTCCTCACCAAGCGCCTGCCCTACTGCAGAGGGAATATAATTCCTCACACCTACTGTGACCACATGTCTGTAGCCAAATTATCCTGTGGGAATATCAAGGTCAATGTTATTTATGGTCTGACAGTTGCCCTCCTGATTGGGGGCTTTGACATCCTGTGCATCACAATCTCCTACACCATGATCCTCCAGGCAGTGGTCAGCCTCTCTTCAGCAGATGCTCGACAGAAGGCCTTCAGCACCTGCACTGCCCACATCTGTGCCATTGTTTTCTCCTACAGTCCAGCTTTCTTCTCCTTCTTTTCCCACCGCTTTGGGGGCCACACAATTCCTCCATCTTGCCACATCATTGTGGCCAATATTTATCTGCTCTTGCCTCCCACTATGAACCCTATTGTCTATGGGGTGAAAACCAAGCAGATACGTGACTGTGTCATAAGGATCACTTCAGGTTCTAAGGACATCAAGTCCCAGAGCAAATGAAAGGGATTTTTGCCTGGGTTGGGATATGAAGTGAAAGAATGCTTCTCTCTGTCTGTTTAGGCAGGAAAATTTCCAGAATAGGCATATGATTTTTCCAGGTAAGCATAATGAGTAGTTCATTCCCATTAAATTTTCTGCAGAATACCAAAGTAATTTTTCATGCCACATCACCCTCCATATGAGTTTTTTACCTCCAGGTTTTCTGTGTAACTTTACCTCCAGGACTCAATAATATTAGGTTCCAAGAGAAAAAAATACTAATGAGAAGCTGGGAGAATTATCTAGAAAATTGAATCAAGTGAAACTAATTTTCTGGGGTTAGATGACCCAAGTCATTCTTTTCCTTTTTTGACTGTAAGTGGAATTTCTAGATTAATAGCTGTATTTAACTCTGGAAAAAAATATATCACATATTCTCATTATTCACAAAAATCCTGTTTTCTTAGAAATTTTTAAAAGATGAAACTAGAAAGTCTTCTGTGTGTGAGGTGTAAGCCTCTGGAGTCTTATGAGAACCTTGGTGACATTGTACCTGACCAAGTCTGTCCTAGCATGAAACATTCAGGCAATTACTCCCTTCCCAACTGGTGGGTTGCCTTTTGTCTTCAAGGTGGCTTTCAAAGAATGTGCAGTTTGGAAGGAGCTATGAATATCAGTTATGAGACTTATGAAATATATTAATTACAGTTATTAATGACTACTACAAAATATAATAAATGTATTTCTACAAGTACAGGGCTATGGAGAGCAATAGTTTCTTTTTTCGAGCTAAGAATTGAACTAAGAATTGCTTGAATATTTTCTATATAATATCTTTCTAAATTAACATGAAGTAACAAACTACAAATAATGATAGTTTTTACAGCATTATCACAGATAGCATAAAGAAGACTGCAAAGTTAATTTTTCCTGCCCAACTTCTAAGAATAACTTTTCTCTGATGTTGGTAATCTATGCTCATTAATTTCAGTTTTGTTGAAATGTAACCTCTAGTGGTTTTTTTTTTTAATTTTATAAAGGCATAAAACAAATGTGTTCATCACAAAATCACTCTCTTTTCACATTTTATTTCTCTGTATCTTGATAACAAGATTTCTTTAAAGGCTACCAGTATTCATTATCCCTACTTAGACATCTTGAAATAATTCTTACCCATTTCTTGTTTTCTTCAGAATATCTTTCATTGTTTTATTGAAATTGCTTTTGTCCCTTTCACAAATGACTTCATATTACTAAAGCCAATGGTCCTTCTCTATGCCTATCTTGGCCTATCTCTCAAAAATATTGAATATAATGGATTAGTCCCTTTGTCTAGAAACCCTCTCTTTTCTTTCTTTCTTTCTTTTTTAAATTAACATATAATGTATTATTTGCCCCAGGGGTACAGGTCTGTGAATCACCTGGCTTACAAGTTTCACAGCACTCACCACAGCACATACCCTCCCCAATGTCCATAACCCAGACACCCTATCTCTACCCCACCTCCACCCCCCAGCAACCCTCAGTTTGTTTCACAAGATTAAGAGTCTTGTGATTAAGTGTCTCTCCCATAAGGGTTTGTCTCCCTCCCAATCCCATCTTCTTTCACTTTTTTCCTTACCTACCCCCTCACAACTCTGCACCGTGCCTCTCAAATTCCACACATCAGAGAGATCATATGATAATTGTCTTTCTATGAGTGACTTATTTCACTCAGCATGATACCCTCTAGCTCCATCCACATCACTGAAAATGGCAAGATTTTGTTTCTTTTGATGGCTGCATAGTATTCCATTGTGTATATATACCACATCTTCTTTATCCATTCTTCTGTTGATGGATATCTAGGTTCTTTCCATAGTTTGGCTATTGTGGACATTGTTGCTATAGACATTCAGGTGCATGTGCCCCTTCAGATCACTTCAGATCACTACATTTGTATTTTTGGGGTAAATACCCAGTAATGTGATTCTGGGTAGTGAAGCCCTCTCTTTTCCTGAATTCTTGAACAAATCACACATTCTAAGTCATTATTCATTCTCACTGAATGTTCCTTATGGTTCCATTTGCTTTCCCATTTCCTCTGATTTTCTTTATACAAGCATATCCCTGGGATCAACTCTCTTTTCTTTTTGCACTAATTCTCTAGGTATTCTGGTACACATAGACATAAATGCCATTGTATGCTAATAACTTCCAGACTTATTAATTCAGCAATGGACTCATAGAATCTCAGGTGCAAATTCCAGGTGAAGAAAACTTCATGATACCTTTTTGCTAATGGCATTCTCTCATGTCTAGGTCCTTTTCTTGTTTTGCCTTTTGTTTTCATCTTATTTCACTTCTAATCTTCAGGCCATTGACATTCTCCATATGTTTGACATATATTCTTAAACATCTTGCTATGAAGTCATTTACAAATGTTTATTTTAGAAACATATCCATTATATTGCACTAAAATAGTATGTTCTTTACTTTTTACTCAATTATTTTTTAAAAATGTATTTTTAAAAATTATGTATACTTCACTTCTTCCTTCTGATTATTTTATAAGCTTTATAAACTTTCCTAGCATGCAATCAAGACTCTTTTCTTAATCATTCCTTGATTGTAAATATCTAAGTTTTTTCACTCTCTGTCACCACAGATAATACTATGCTAAACATCTTTACTCACATGTACATATACACACATGCAGGCCTTTATAGAACTGGGGATATTTTATTCAGAATATATACTGTGGTGTGAGTTTGCAGAGTCATAATCTCTGCACACTACATTTAATAAAGCAGCCTTAGACTGCTGGTCAACTTTTCAATACAAACAATGTAAGCCAAAAGACAATGAAATTATATTTTTTAAGTGCCTAAAAAACACTTGCAACTTAGAATCCTGAACTCATGAAGTAAGGGAAAACTGAAGGGAGGAAAATCAGAAGGGGAGACAAACCATGGGACTATGGACTCTGGAAAACAATCTGAGGGTTTCAGAGGGGAGCAGAGTGGGGGGATGGTTTAGTCCAGTGATGGGTGTAAAGGAGGGCATGTGTTGCAATGAACACTGGGTGTTATATGCAAGTAATGAATCATTGAACACTACATCAAAAACTAATGAAGTACTGCATGGTGACTAACATAACATAGTAAAAAAAAAAAAGAAGATAAAACACCTCTTCACATAAACAAATGCTGAGAGGAAATACTAAAGTAAGTACGTTATTCAGAATATAAAATACTGATTACCTGATGGAAGCTCAGAATGAAATATAGAAATGTATAACAAAACTAACATCAAAAAAAATACAGTGGTAATAATAACACCTATCTTATTGGTAAAAAATGGCAATAGGAACAAAGGAAAGAACAGATGGGACATGGTAAAAAAGACAATACAAACATGGCAAACTTGACAAAAATTATGTCAGTAATTACATTAATGTAAGTTGACTAAGCTATTCAGTGAAATGAAATGAAAAATAAAGTATCCTAAGAAACTATTATTTTTAGAAAATATTACATATATTATGTATATATGAACAATATACATTATATATAAATAAATGAATATATATGTGTGTGTATATGTATGTATGTATATATGTATACACACACATATATATATAGTATAAACTATAAGAAAAAGCTTGTGTGGCTGTAACCAGCAAAGTAGATTTTAACACAATAAATATTAGGAGTAATAAAATGTAAAATTTCATAATGATTACAGTGGCAATGCAACAGGAAAATATACCTAACTTTGTGTATGGTTAATATCATTATAGAAACATACACACATAAACATACTCACAAAAGAGGTGGATAGGATTAGAAGGGGAAATTGATAAATCCACAATGAAATCATAGTTGGATATTTTAATATAACCTCTCAGCAACTGAAGAGCAGAGAATTAGAAAAATATAAATAGTATAGACTATCTGAACATAAGCAATCGATTGACATGTACAGTAAGCAACATCCACCAGCTTTAATAAGTTTTATTTTTCAGACTAATATGAAACATTTACCAAAGTGAACAAGAAGAGGATGTCAAGAGCAAATTTACCTATATATCTGAAAATGTAGATAACATAAGCACCTGTTAAAAACACTACAAGCAATCTAAGAAGGAATGTAAAGTTACAGTAGTCATAGATCTATTAAGAAAATGAATTAGTTATCTAAAATCTCCAGAAAGGAACACTGCACTGTTGATGGAAATGCAAATTGGTAGAGTCACTGACAAACAGTACGGAGGTTCCTTGAAGAATTAAAAGTATAAGATTACCATATGATTAAATAATTATGCTATTGGGTATTCATGCAAAGAAAGTGAAAACACAAATTGTAAAAGATATGATGCACCACTATGTTTACTGCAGCACTATTTACAATAGCCAAGATAGGGAAGCAACCTCAGTATGCATCTATAGACAAATGAATAAAGAAATGAAGAAGATGTCTCACAAACACACACACACACACACACACTGGAATATTACTCAGCCATAAAGAAAAATGAAATTTGCCATTTGTGACAACATGGATGGACTTAGAGTGTATCATGAAATAAAAAGATCAGACAAACAAGTCAGAAAAATAAAAACATATACCATATGATTTTTTTTATATGTGGAATCTAAAAAATGAAACAAATGAATAAACAAATATAAAACAGAACCAGACCTATAAATACAAGGACAAACTGATAGTTTCCAGAGGGAAGGGGAGTGGGGGGCAGGGTGAAATAGATGAAGGGAAGTGGGAGGTACAGGCCTCCAGTTATGGAATGAGTAAGTGATGGGAATAGAAGGTATAGCATAAGGAACAGAGTCAAGGGTATTGTAATAGCAGTGTACAGTGACACAGAGCAGCTACACTTGTCGTGAGCATAGCATAATGTATAGACTTGTTGAACCACTATGTTGTATACCTGAAATAGTGTAACATTTTCTGTAAACTCTACTTAAATGGGAAGAAAAAAATTAAAGAAAAATTTTTAAAAATAATAAAAGAATTATTCTTTGGTCACAGAAATGATCAATTTACCTCTACCATAGCTTCTAAATCTATTCACTTTTTTTCATCTTCACTGCCCCATCCTAGTTCAACACCCAGTTATCACTCTTTTGGATTACTGCTATTCACCTGATCTACTTATATTTATTCTTGCCTCATATAATCTGGTCTTGTCATGGCTACGAAGTCTTAATTCTCCTTAAAAACTTCAGTGGTCCCTTGTGATTTTAGCATAAATGTACTTATAAATCTCTGGTCTCTATTGTTAGCTCCACAGCTCTATATCATATCATATCTCATTTTCTAGCACAGTTTAGGGCTCCAGACATATTTATCCTTCTCTATTACCTTGAATTTAACAAGATCCTCTCATTTCAGAATCTTAAAGTTCTTGGAATCTTTTCCCTTTCCCTCATCCCCATCAATCAAACAAACACCATAGTTAAGACCTACTCCAAGTATCCTCAGTACAAACTGGTGTTTCTTCTATAAATCCTTGTCTGACATCAAGACTAACTTAATTTTCATTAATATGCTATCATATCTCTGGGTACTTTTGAATTAAAACACTTCTCCCGAGAAGTTCAAAGAAGTTGAAGTTAAAAGAAATGTTAGATTTTTTGTTTAGTGTTTTATCCCCCTGTCCAAATTAGACCACAGTTTCCATGTAAACATGGGCCATGACAGTTTATAGATCATTCTATGCCTACCATATTTTGTAAACACAGGAAGAACACCATATAGAGTGAATAAATAGTTTCTCCTCTAAGAGTTTTTTTTTTTTTAAGCATGACATCATAACCACAGATTATAGAATCCCTTGAAATGTTGTAGTCAAGAACAATTTAAACACTAATAAAGTTGCCCACTTCTTATAGGGTCATTTTGGTTTCATAAATGAATGCATTTTTCTGTTTATATATGATTTCAGGTATTATTGATAGGAAACATATCTCTGAATTGATCTCCTCCCCAACCTATTGGGATTTAATATCTTAGGATTTCTCCTCTCTCTATGGGCTGTTCTCTCTTCATGTCTCCCAGGGAAGTCTGTTATCCTTAGATCCCTGAGCTATTTACTACCCCATAAATTCCAGAGCTCATAATTTTTATACCATCTGTCAGCTGAGAACACATCCTCAGCTCATGTGTAAAGCTCCTTTCTCAGTGCTGTGTCTTTTTTTCCAGATAGGAAACGCCTGCCATTGCCAGGACGTCAGACTGTGAGTCTTTGCTCATAACCACAGTTAAGTACTGAAACCTTGGCTTCATCACATTGATTAATCCCAGAGTATGCAATGGTTCATCCTTAATTTTTTCTTTTGTTGTGTTGGCAATATCCTGCATAAGGGATGGACTTTTTCCCCTGTCCTGGCAGGAAATAGAGGCTTAAAGAAACTTTTTAAAGGAACTAGGGCTAGAATTAGAGAATATAAGGCTATATGGTGTCCTAGAAGTGATTTCATCTATAAAACAACTACCAGATTATTTTCAGGGAGAATATATTAACTGTTTTCCATAGCAGAATCACATGCCATGTCCTGCTAATCTCTAACTGCTAAAACATATTTAAAACACAATTTCCTTTCTAGGGACTCAAATCTGCTCCTTCCCTTAATTGGTTTGCCCTAATATCAGTCAGGGGAAAGCATCAAAGATAAAAGGCTGTGTCTTTGATAGGAAGACATGTAATTATACATGAGTATTTGGCAAAAGTACCAGGCTTCATACAGTCAAGTGGGTCACACACTTCCAAGATCTCAAGATGGAGCTAGGAAGCTGAAATCCTCAGAAGTCTGACCTAAAAGTCCAAAGTCAAACCAGCTTCATTTCCAAGCCTTTTGGTGTCTGTTTTGTCACAATTTGCTATTAATACATTTAGATGACTTTAGTGTTCATCAAATTACATTACCATTAAAGAAGGATGGTTTGCTCCATGATTAGGCAGTGCATGTTTATCCAAACATAGAGGTAGCAAAAAATTTCTGGAAAAAACATTTATCCAATTATGAACAAGAATCATCTTTTGTTGGTGATAACACGATATTATTTTGATCTTTTTCAGATATGTTTTTCTATATTTAAAAGTAATTGTATCAAGAATAAATCCAGGGTGATATATATATACACACACACACACACACACACACACACACACACACATATATGATGAATCACTAAATTCTACATCTGAAGCCAAAATTACAGTTATGTTAACTAACTAGAATTTAAATGAAATTTTAAAAGAAGGAATAAATCCATAACTGCCTTATGTGCTACAAAGGAATTTAAGCTTTATTTATTTAGTGTGAGGGTATGGATTATTTTAAGAAACAGAATACCAGTTTTAGGATGATCAGATTGCTGACAAGGGGAAAGAATCACAGAGAAAGGCAATAAATGTGACCACGTAAGGCTGCAGAAGCAGTGCTCAAAGAAGGGCTACCTGAGTGAAGTAAAAGGGAGGAAACAACAGGACAAGGAAGCAGTTGTTTACCAATAGGAAATGTTTGTTTGTTAGTTCCCAGTTTTGCTACTTGGCTCCTGAACAGAATAAAAAGTACATGTAAAA
Organism: Taxidea taxus jeffersonii; assembly: GCA_003697995.1. Taxonomy (NCBI): domain Eukaryota; kingdom Metazoa; phylum Chordata; class Mammalia; order Carnivora; family Mustelidae; genus Taxidea; species Taxidea taxus. Next base: position 63,870 of record ML110835.1, read on the forward strand.
CAACAAAAGAGTCTAACAAAAGATGAGTCTAGTACAGTGTCTTCAGTATTATGCACAAGTAATTCTTGTTTATTAATTAAAATCAAAATCATCTTATTACCTGTGCCTAAATCATATACTTATATGCCTTTATAGATTCTCTAAGACTAAACAACAACAACAACAAAAACTTTCTATGATTTTCTCTATTATACATCTCCTGAAATCGAAAAATTTGGCCCTGAACATTTCACTTTCCAAGCTATTCTTTTGAGACCTTCTCAAAAGTCCATACAAGGTAGGACATAAAAGAAGTTATTCCTTTTCCAATATGTACCATATGTATGTTCACATATTATTAGAGTCTGTGATATAATATTTTTGGAGGCTATATAAAATATTAGTGGACATCTATAGCAACTGGGGATGGTGCAGCTATGAAATTTAATCTTACATAATTCTACATTTAAAAAAAACTCCTTGTTAATAAAAACTTGAAGCACAATTGAGACAAAAATGAAGAAAATCATCCACTTGATTTCACAATATTTCTGAAGAGATGATGAAAAGTTTAAAAAAACAATGACAAAAATCCTATATATGCGATAAATATGTGATGGTCCCAAATTGAGCTGGCTGAGGAGAATGCAAATAGGGATTTGAGATCCATGCTGAATCCTCCCTGAATAGTCAACAAAGATAATTGCTCCTTCGAATTTTAACGTCTATTGCCAAAGTCCTGGAACATCATTATCATTTATTTTAAAAGGCTTTAGGGAATGGACTACAGAATGCATTTTATTATAGCAGCAAACTATGGAGACAGTTTAAAAATAATGTTTGATAATAATTCTGCTCAAAGAAAGCAACTTTGAAAATCATTTTCTTTTTCTCTTAGAAAAAGATGTCTGCATCTCTGAAAGGCTCTAATATCTCCAAATTCCAGGTCTCTGAGTTCATCCTGATGGGATTCCCAGGCATTCATAGCTGGCAACACTGGCTCTCCTTTCCATTGGCAATACTTTACCTCTCAGCAATTGGTGCTAACATCCTCATCCTCATCACCATTTGCCAGGACCCTGCCCTTCAGCAGCCTATGTACTATTTCCTGGGGATTCTCTCTGTGGTGGACATGGGCCTGGCCACCACCATCATGCCCAAGATCTTGGCCATCTTCTGGTTTGATGCCAAGGTCATCAGCCTCCCTGAGTGCTTTGCTCAGATTTATGCCATTCACTGCTTTGTTGGCATGGAGTCTGGTATCTTCCTCTGTATGGCTTTTGACAGATATGTAGCGATTTGTCACCCTCTTCGCTACCCATCAATTGTCACCAATGCCTTAATCTTAAAAGCTACTGTGTTCATGGTACTTAGAAATGGCTTGCTTGTCATTCCCGTGCCTGTGCTTGCAGCCCAGCGTAATTATTGCTCCAGGAATGAGATTGAGCACTGCCTGTGCTCTAACCTTGGGGTCACTAGCCTGGCTTGTGATGACAGGAGGCCAAACAGCATCTGCCAGTTGGTTCTGGCATGGATTGGAATGGGGAGTGACCTAGGTCTCATAATATTGTCATACACTTTGATTCTGCGCTCTGTACTTAGACTGAACTCGGCTGAAGCTGCATCCAAAGCTCTGAGCACTTGTAGCTCCCATCTGATCCTTATTCTCTTCTTCTACACAGTTGTAGTTGTGATTTCAATAACTCACTTGGCAGAACCCAAAGCTCCTTTGATTCCAGTTCTACTCAATGTGCTGCACAACATCATTCCCCCTTCCCTCAACCCTATGGTTTATGCACTTAGGACTAAAGAACTCAGGGCAGGCTTCCAAAAGGTGTTTTGTTTGAGCCTAGAAAAGAACACAAGGCACCAAAGACCTTCTGCGTGATACACAGGAACCTTGGCTTCTCCTAAAATGGATAGTAGAACTTCAGATATAATGGGGAAAGTAAATGCCTTTGCGATATCATTTTCATTTTGTAAAAGCACCTGAAAACAACATTATAAAACATTCTGAATAATTAATAAATCAATGAAAATGAATAAATAAATAAATAAACATTCATGGGGCACTTGGGTGGCTCTGTTGGTTAAGCATCTGCCTTCCGCTCCAGTCATGATCACAAGGTCCTCAGATCAAGCCTCGAATTGGACTCCTTGTTCATTGGGGAGCTTCCTTCTCTTTCTACTCCCTGCTCTTGCTCTCTCTCACTGTCTCTGTCTCTCTCTCAAATAGATAAAATCTTCAAAAAAAAATTCACAGTAGCTCCAAAATATTATCAAGAGCTGAATATATGTAAGAAAAGGAAGGACTTCCTACAAAACTAATCAAATGGAATAAAAAGTAGAATTTATGATTTGTATCTCCCATCTAAAATAAAAAGTATATAGTAATACACACATCCAAGCTAATAAGTGAGTGGGACATGAGTTACAGATCATGATTGTTTATTGATAGTTGTAACTTGGGACCAAAGTCTATCTGCCTGAATAAGTGTCTTTCCAATAATGTGCATGCAGAGGCAGGAATAGAAAATATTTCAGATGAGCCAAGCCAAAAGCTATGATGGGTCTCTGGATTGAATAGGGAAAGATGACCAAACTTAGATAAACAGAATGTGAGAGGATCAAATACATAGGTAGGTAGGTAAGAGGGGAGAGAAGACAAAGAGAGGGAAAAGACAGAATAAGACAGACTGAGAGAGAAAGGGAGAGAGAGAGAAACAGATGCACAGAAGGATTTATCTTTCGCTCCTTTGGCTCTCCAGGTCTGCTCTCTGCCCTTTCTGCACCATTTGCACCCTGGAGCTCAGGATTCATAAAATGCGCAACCCAGGATCCTTTGTTTTCTAGCATCTGGGAAGGTTGTGCCAAGAGTTGGGATTTTTATTCTTCTCCCAGGCCCTAAAGCACTTGCCAGGCTTCTCACCATCAATAACTACAGCTTGTATGATTTATCAAAGAACTTTTTTTTAATTTTAATTTTTATAAACATATAATGTATTATTAGCCCCAGGTGTACAGGTCTGTGAATCGCCAGGTTTATACACTTGACAGCACTCATCATAGCACATACCCTCCCCAATGTCCATAACCCCATCACCCTCTCCCTACCCCCCCTCCCTCTTCTTTATCCATTCATCTGTTGATGGACATCTAGGTTCTTACCATAGTTTGGCTATTGTGGACATTGCTGCTATAAACATTCCAGTGCATGTGCCCCTTTGGAGCACTATGTTTGTATCTTTGGGGTAAATACCCAGTAGTGCAATTGCTGGGTCATAAGTTATCTCTATTTTCAACGTTTTGAGGAACCCCCATGCTGTTTTCCAGAATGGTTGCACCAGCTTGCATTCCTACCAATAGTGTAGGGGGTTCCCTTTTCTCTGCATCCTCGCCAGCATCTGTCATTTCCTGACTGGTTCATTTTAGCCATTCTGACTGGTGTGAGGTGGTATCTCATTGTGGTTTTGATTTGTATTTCCCTGATGACGAGTGATGTGGAGCACTTTTTCATGTGTCTGTTGGCCATCTGGATGACTTCTTTGCAGAAATGTCTGTTCATGTCCTCTGCCCATTTCTTGATTGGATTATTTGTTCTTTGAGTGTTGAGTTTGCTAAGCTCTTTATAGATTTTGGATACTAGCCCTTTATCTGATATGTCGTTTGCAAATATCTTTTCCCACTCTGTCAGTTGTCTTTTGGTTTTGTTGACTGTTTCCTTTGCTGTGCAAAAGCTTTTGATCTTGATGAAGTCCCAATAATTATTTTTGCCCTTGCTTCCCTTGCTTTTGTCGATGTTCCTAGGAGGAAGTTGCTGCAGTTGAGGTCAAAGAGGTTGCTGCCTGTGTTCTCCTAAAGGATTTTTTTTTTCTTTAAGCTTTTTTATTTAAACATATAATGTAACCCCACCACCCTCTCCCAACCCCCCTTCCTCCCCCCCCCCTCAGTTTGTTTTATGACATTAAGAGTCTCTTTTGGTTTGTCTCCCTCCCGATCCCATCTTGTTTCATTTTTTCTTTCCTACCACCTTAACCCCCACCCCCATTGCATCTCCACTTCCTCATATCAGGGAGATCATGTGATAGTTGTCTTTCTCCAATTGACTTATTTCGCTAAGCATAATACGCTCTAGTTCCATCCATGTCGTCTCAAATGGTAAGATTTCATTTCTATTGATGGCTGCATAGTATTCCATTCTGTATATATATATACCACCTCTTCTTTATCCATTCATCTGTTGATGGATATCTAGGTTCTTTCCATAATGTGGCTATTGTGGACATTGCTGCTATAAACATTCGGGTACATGTGCCCCTTCGGATCACTACGTTTGTGTCTTTAGGGTAAATACCCAGTAGTGCAATTGCTGGGTCATAAGGTAGCTCTATTTTCAATTTTTTGAGGAA